>BPLR01020110.1:0-66810 GCA_021605095.1 Caerostris extrusa | reverse complement strand
TTGTGTATTGCTATCTGCCAACAAGTATCTAGTAGCGGAAATTGTGTCCAAAATTCCAGTTAGAGCCGGGATGCCTCAACGACGATAAATATTTTGCCCATTCTAAGAAAAAAACTCCAAATCAAATTTCCAAACATAGTTTCATAAAACAACGATTAATTTAGACCCTCGCAATAAATTCATTCCGGTTTGGCTTTTATGTCCGACGACAGTCGCCATTTTCTATTAATATGAAAAACAGACGTTTAAAGCTTTATCCGAGAAAGACGAAGAATGTCTCCATCCATCGTTGATTTACTTGAGCATCGTCACTGCGAGCATCATTTATTCAGGGGACTATAATGTTAACTGGCAAGGACAAAAAACAAAAACAATAGTAATGTTGTTGAAAATAAACAATTCTTTTCTTCCAGCTTAACAATATTACTATGTTTTATAACGAATGCAGATTAATTAAAAATGAAATTGCTGTTAATTATATTCTGCATAAACACAAAGCAAATGGAAAGCATCCGCGGAAATTATTTCTTAATCTATAGATCATCTATATTAGATAAGTAATATTCAGATTTGATTCAATTCTTGCAAAAGAGAAGCGCAGAGATGACACCATTGATTTTTTTATATGGGGTCTGCTAATGGCGTTAAAAATACCAAAACGGGGCAAATGCCCTGAAGCTGAAAGCCACCCTCATTATCATGTGTCTCGATTGCCCAGTCGTTCAAAAGTGCGCCATACACTGTCTGAACTCTCTGAGTTGAACTTATATTCCTCGCTGCCAATCACCATAGGCAATAGTATTCGGGAGCACCACGATATTTACGCCCTATAATTTAAGCAGCAACTACATTTTATGCAAATTTTCTAACCAAATTAAGATGTGGAGGTATTGTGGTTCTAAAACCACCTAGGACCTCGTAAATGGTAAGGGTACGCCTCGTTGCCCGATATTTGATTTTTGTATTCAGGTTTCCAAATGGGTTTGCGCTCTGTCATTTTGTGCACACTTTAGGCTAACTAGACCAGAGACTATAGTTTAACGTGGATTCCGAACCACTAACAATCATCCTATGCCACCTGCCAGTCAGAATTCGAACCTTGAAGCCTGATACCAAAGTACAAAGTGCTAATCACTTGGCCACCAGGGCGCTGTAATTTCCTTCTCAAGGATACGACACGACATCTTTAATATTTTCGTCTTTGCTTATAAGCATGCGTTGATCAAACAGGCTTGCGTATTTAATGCACAAATTTTAAATCAAAAACACGTTTTTAGGAATAGAATTTTATTAAATATTACTAACGAAGATTTGGTAATATTTCTAGAATTTTTCCGCACTACTAAAATTTATCTTTTACATTTCGGCAACGCAAAGGTTGCAATAAAATGAAAAACGTATTGAGTATTGAACATATTGAAGATCATCATCGATAGTCTTTTTGCTATCACCATCAGTTAAAGATTACGAAGTCTTTGCAGAATAAAAAAATGTCAGCACTCTTAGCAGTGTTTTTTTTTTCATTTAATAAATGAGGTAATTAAAGAAAACCTTAAGTCTCATAAGTTCGTTGTTAAAACAAAAAATCCTCTTTTTCACAAAGAACGATGAAAATGATTTTTCCATGCGAACTATCTTTAGTTATGTATTTTTCCTATTTCGAAAACCCAATGGTATCTTGATATACGTCCGCTTTGGAATACTTCCTGTTTGGACGTATATCAACTTAAACTTATTCCAAAGCAGAAGAGAAGAGAAAAAAATTTGATATGCGACCTTCATTTCTAATAGGACTCGGGTAGGTCAAAAATCTTGCCAAATGGAGGGATGTCAAAAAATTTACAGAGAAATACCACCTCAATGAAGCTCAAACAAACAGTAATAGCATTGTCTGGAATGATCAGACAATGTCACATTTCCAAAACATTTTGAGGAGCAGACAGAAACATAGTTCTGTGGACAGATGCTTAGTAAACGTCAAGTCTGGTGATTTTCAAAGAGAAAAATTAATATAATTAAATTTTTATTTACATATTTCATATAACTGTTTTTGTATTCATGTATTTTTAGTATTAAGAAGCATTTACATTATTTTGTACAACCCTGTCAACGCATTAAAAAGCCCAATAACAATATGATGGTTTTCAGAAAATGGACATTTATTTCTTATGGAAAAAATCGTGTTTGGTATAAGTCCAAATATCTCGAAAATGTTACGGAGGTACATTGTACGAACACCCAATGCATTGGGAAAAAAAAAAACTCTTGAATTCGCAATGTCATTGATTTCTAATGTTCCTCTCCCTATTTTAAGACAATCCTCTAAAGTCAACATGGTCCCCATTCTTTGACAAGGGCACACACACTATTTAGGTCAAATTAAAGACTGGGTGTAACCCCTTGGAGACCACACCTCATCTAGTACTTCAAAGGCTAACAAGGAAAAATTTCAACTATCAGAAATCTTGATTAATAAGAGGGACAAATCGGTAACACTTGAATTAATTCATATTTTACATGCTTTAAAAATATATTCACAATAGGCATTTTCAAATGTAAAATATTAACTTTTTATTCACAAATTTCAAATAACATAGAAACCTCAAGCTCATTTTCAGAGCAAAAAAGTATTAGAGATTATATGATGTCGTCCTTATGATTTCCACGATCTGGAATTAAAGAACGTTCACAAATTATTAAAAAGTGAAACTTCCAAATGGTTCATTTAAAATTTCACTGTTAACTTCAAATCTTTCGCTAAAATTTTGAGCCATAGAAATGATTTTAGAATCTAGAACTAGTACTCATTTTCTATCATAAGGTTATTATGAATAATAATTTTTTTTTTTTTAAATAAACTTATAATCTATAATATTTTTACAGATTATAAAATTATGTGAAATTTAAGGAATTTGGATAATAATATAAAATTATATTATCTGAAATAAATGGAAAAAAAAAATTTATATTTCACTTATACTTCTCATTTTTAAAATCTAAAATACAAAAAAATAAAAATAAATAAATAATGAAAAAACAAAATCTAATCAGTACTGAGCTCGTTATATTTTCCGATTAAAAACAATTCTTCTTGTACTGAAGAAAACACAATGAATTCATACTAAATCTTTATGACAACTTATCAAGACAAAGAATCTCGTTTGTTTTTAACCAATGCCATCTTAATCTCATATCAGCACATAACTGTCAGACTCCACAATAGATGCCAAATATAAAATTAGGTACATTCTGATAAAAAATGCAAGAATGTCACATAGATCGAAATGATAGGTAATTTACCTGATTAAAAATTAGGCTTGGAAAAATAATAGGTTAATTCTGACTTGCAGAAATGAGTAGGTGAAAAAATTATAATAAGAAAGCAAATGTAAAAAATGTAATCTGCTGGGACGATATATAGGTTATCCAAAAAATTTAAATTTAATATCAGAACAAAACTCAATCACAAGAAATAAAACTGTAGAATTCCAAACGATTTTCTTTTCTTGGAAAATCTCGTTTGCACTTTGAAATAAAATGGTCTTTGCTTTCACCAAACGATTTTTTAGAAACAATTTTACGTTGTTTAATTGTATAATTATTAACACAGAAAAATAATAATAAAACCAATAACTTGGTGAATTTTTTTTAAATTAAATAATAAGAATAATTAAAAATTCCGCTCCTCAAAACAATAACCATAATTTTATGGGTAACTAAAATTAAAGTATCTATAGAAATAAAAACAAAACAGGAAATTATAAAATATTTTTCTGTATTATAAAAAATATACATGAGTATACTTTTAAAAATTAATTTATTATAAAATGTAGCTAAATTACTTCAACGTGCTAATAATTATATATAATTAAATAATTTGTTCTAAAAAATCGTCTGGAGAAAGCAAAAGACAATTTTACTTTCGAAGTGAAAAATGAGTTTTTCAAGAGAAGAAAATGGTTTTTTATTTTTTAAGATTGAGCTTTATTCTTTACATTAAATTCTAAGCTTTATGGGTAATCTGTATTAAATCAGATGATTTTTCCGCCATCACATTCAGCTACCAACCTAAATTATTATTAAGATTATTTTTTTTTATTATTATTATTTAAAATATTAAAAACTAAAGTTAAGTACCAAATAGCATGTTCCTAGTATTATTATTAGAATTTTGAATGTTGCACATTTTAATTCATATTTATAAAAAAAAAAAAAGAGACAGAGAGAGACAGAAGATAACAATCGTTTATTACAGCTGTTCTCAAACTTTGAAGTCGGGGAGCGTTTAAAAAAACCTACAAATAATTTTAAACGCTATAAATTTCTGACAAATAAGCATCTTCTAATAACGCCTCGCAGTTTTATATAGGTAGTCAATTTCTTGAGACTACTATTTACAGACGGTGAGGTCTCAGAGGATACAATGGAAATTTCTTTAACATTGAAAATCACATCGGACGCTAACGCTTCCTGGTAGCCAACCATGGAAGCTACAGATCCTAGTTTCTCAGAAACCTTTTGGCGTATTATTGCTGTTTAGCGACTTTTATGTGAATAAAAGAAAAAAAAAGCAACCAGAAAGGTAAATTATATGTAATAAAAGCTATTTTTGAATGGGAAAACTGACAAAATCAGTTATATTTTTTATATCTGGGCACATATTTCAGAAATACTACAGGGCGCACTCGAAAATCTTCTAGGATTCATCTTTAAAGAATCATTGGGATTTATTCAACGATAAATAATTTGTTCGAACGATAAATAAATTGACAAAGAAATATAAATCTAAGAGTCATTAAACTGGTTTGATAGTGAACTAAATCTGGTTTTTTTTCCCCTTTATGTACAAACAACTTATTAACATTAGATTAGAAAGCAAAAAAGCAAAACACATTTTTTCCAGTAGTTATAAACATATTCTAGCGAAGCGAAAATAAATGAAAAGAAAACAAAATCTAGAACAGCAAAAAAATAAGAATATTGATTGACAGAACAATAAGTTCCAACCAAAATACAAGGAAAAAGTGGAAGTGTCCTAAATATTATTATATCCAATGAAATCTATTAAAAGAGACAAGGTCACACATTATTATATCGAAGTGCTGGACTTTTTGTAGACCAAAACAATTTAATAAAGAACATGAAAATAAATTAATTGAATATAGGTTACACACAAAAGTATAAAAATAACAGGAAAGTATAAAAATATATAGGAAATATAAACTAACAAAAAAAATGAGTTTAAGTATTTTATGGTTTCTGTTACCAATAATTCACTTTAAATCTTCAAAACCAATAGTGTACAGGTGCAGGAAAAGTTTATTGGAAGAGAATAAATACAATGGTTTGTAGACTATTCTAAATATGAAATATCCCTCTACAGTTCGGAAGAAATATCAGGTTGTGGATCTCAATCCAAGTAAAATGTCAACCTTGAATATCTATCTCTGCAAAGGAAAAAGGCACATGCTATCGTGCGTGGTGCAGAGAATAATGCAAATAAGAATGAAGCGAGATTTCATTCTCGATAGAAAAAGACCGTCGCATCATTATTTGAAAACCGGAACAATCAGATAAGTACCTGCAGTAGGTAACAATTCCGTAAAAAAAATTTTTTTTTTCTTCACTGCCGTCATAACTGCGTATTGAGGTTAGTTCGAAATTAATTCATGCAAGATTATATAATTCGAATATTCTATTGAAATAGAGATTTCATCCGGCAATTTTCTAATTATTATTCCGTTTTGGTACAAATACTGTAAAATTTGGATTTAAAAAAATTCATACTACACAGCCCTTCATTATATCGCGCATTCGGATATTTTATGAGAATTATTTTTTTAAAATCCTTTTCTAAGAATTTCTTTAAGGTTACGGTCAAATACGTCTTAAAGGTTTCTGTTTTCAATATTAAAATAAAAGGACATTAATGCACAGCAAGTACAATTATATTTGAATGACGTGGTATAAATCTAAATCCCCACCAGATACTAAGATCGTACGTTATAAAACATCAGCCAATCAGAAGCCTGAATGAGCATGAGAACGCCTTTTGACATTTGGATGGAAGTTCTGCAATGTGTTATCTGATAGGAATAAACTTAACGAGGAATACCTGTAGAAATATGTATTATGGGTGCGCAGAAGATCTACCTCCCGTGGTGCACCTGGTAACACTTTTTTAGTGGCTAAAAGATCTGCAATTTGGTATTATTGTTAGATTAATGAACTCTGTTTCAGCATGTTTTGTTGTATTATTTTGTTGTTGTTGTATGTTGTATGTTGTATGTTTTTGCTGTAACTGCTCATAATCTGCCATTGGAAATAATATATATATATATATGTATGTATTATTTTATACGAAATGTGATAGAAAATTGATAAATTATTATAATAAAAATAAAATGCATTTTAATTGTATACAGTGATAATTCGAATTATAAAATAAGTAAAACATCAAAATTATTTACTAATGGAGAGTTTTTATATATTCACTATAACAGTAAAGCTAACATTTCTTTTTAAATCTTAACCCTCACTGTGCATATCTAATTACAAATTTAACTTGAATAATTAGCGTCAGTGTAACGGCATGCAATGCAGTGATAATTCAGAATTATAAAATGAGCAAAAATGACAATTATTTACTAATGGAGAGTTTATATATATATACACACTATTACAGTAAAGCTAACATTGCAAATTTAACGTGATGAATTAGCGTCATTAGTCATTAATTAGCGTAGTGTAAGGGCAAGCAAAAATTCACCAGAATCACGCTTAAATACCGTTTTGTCATTGACTAAACCGTAAACTCCATTACAACTGGAATACAGGAAGGGCTGAAACAGCTGAAATGCTGTGAAGTGATTCGAAAGAAAAGCATTTCCAGAAATAAAACAAAAAATAAGGTCATGTTAAAAGACAGAATAAAAAAAATATAAAATAAAAGCCAAAAAACGAGTTGGAGGCGAAACATCAGAAACCTCCACCAGAACAAGTTTGCCAAACTGCAGGTATTGGGCGAGAGAGAAACCTTTCAAGTGAGAACTATCTTGGAGAAAAAAAGCTATTTATTTTTTTGAAGTAGGAAAAAATATGATATCTGACAGGTTTCGAAAGTGAAACACATGCTCTGATAAACCGGTATAAAGTTCAGTTTTAAATTATTAAAAAAATGAAAGTCTGAAGCAGTTTTTGATAAAGACGGAAATAAATAGTCTCAAACACAAAAAGATGTAGAATCTGTTTAGTATTTTTTAATAAAATGTAATTTAATGAAAAATAATATAATAATAAATAATAAAGATAATAATAATATTAAAATAAACAACAATATTGACAATTTATTGGAGCACGAACCCACATTTAACAAACATTTGGTGAAATGCATAATATAATGTAATGCAACTGTAACAATGCAATGTAACTGTAATGTTTTTTCAATAAAAACAAATATTTTAATATTGTCCATATAGACGATTTAAGATAAAATAATGACTGATAATATAGGGTATGAAATTATACAACAATATTTTATCTATTTTTTTAAGTAGATTCAACCCTATGGTGGGCCATTGAAGAAGATTTGGTTTGGTTTGTTGCTCTACAGTTGTTTTTGCACACCTTGCGCTATTTAGACCGGGACCTACAGTTTAACGTGGATTCTGAACCACTCACAAACATTCATGCCCTCGCCAGGATTCTAACATGAAGCCTGTGGTACCAAAGACGCCAGGATTTGAACCTGTGGTACCAATCATGTGGTACTGTGAAGACGCCAGGATTTGAACCTAAATCATGTGGTACCAAAGACGCCAGATTTGAACCTAAATCATATGGTACCAAAGGCACTAAAATTTGAACCTAAAGGCTGTGGTACCAAAGGCGAGAGCGCTAGCCAATTGGCCATCAAGCAGCCTTTTGAAGAAGAGATTTCTGTAAAATTAATTCATAATTCTAAATCTACAGCAAAAATTTATTAAAAAGTTATAAAAAAAAAAAAGATAATGATTAAGTGGACCAACAATACATATTAGCGCAGATTTATGACCGCAAAACATGATACAGGAATTTAGTATAAGAAAATAACTCTATGTCAATCCACTGGGGAAAAAGAGTAATGTGACAAAGACAAAGGGGGCAGCCATCCCCATGTGGAATAGTAGGCCACGATGCCTTTTATCACTATTGGAACGGGTGGCGATTTACGCACCTATCAAATGGAACATCGCTTCCGACAGTTGGTCCGTCTCGTGCCGATTTACCCTTCACGCACCGCTCGCTCGAGTTTTTCTTTCTGTTTGAAGGCTGTTTGCTCACTTCCAAGCCCCTTCCTTCCGCAAATCAAATAAATAAAACCGCAGGAAGGATTATAAAAGAAGAAATCACACAAACTTAGCACTTACAGAAGGTTAACGGCTTTGAAGAAGAAAATGATTCGGAGAAAGGAACATGTTTGGACAGTAGCTCCACAAAATTATTTGCTCTCCAAAAAACTAAGAACAACTTGAGAATTAATTATTATGAGAGTTTGCAATTTCCTAATTTAGAGCCCTTTTCAAAACTTTATCAAAAGATTTTGTCCCGTGAGTCGTGATATTAGGAAGCAAGATTGCTCAATAGGCAATGACTCTGGTCTTCTTGTTATTAGTCCTTGATAGCTCTATGTGACTTTTAGCCTAGACATTGCAAATTAAAAAAAGACCACATGCCATCGAATTTTCCTTTTACAAATAGAAACAAAACAATTTAGAACTAAACAGAAATTAAGAATTAATCCAGCATTCCATTATGATTAAAAGTGAAAAGTATTTTCCATTTACTATTTTATGAAATAATAAGGTCAATATTCAAAAGTTCATGACACTACCAAACCACAGATTTACTACCCACATTTTTGCATTCGTACTTATGGTTCTTTTTTTTTTTTTTTTCTTTTTTTCTGTATCAATTCCAAACCTATTATAGATTATAAAAGCACAACCGCAATTATAATCAGATTAATCTAACACGAAATAATAAAACTCCAACTTGGTGTCCAGAAAATATTACCTTAAGCTAAAAAAAGGATAAGTACATAAATTACGCAATCAATCAAATGTGTAATTGAATATCCGATATAAGAAAAGGAAATGTCCCAAATCGAGATTTAATGAGTGAATAAGGTCAAAGGATTGTCATAATATTAAAGCGAGGAAGAAAGTGAACGCCCGATTACTTGGTGAATGGCCGGAATGAAAACAAGAAAAAATGTATTTCATCGCCAGATGGAACAGAACTTAATGAATTCATGATATATTTATAGCGCTCTGGAGCTCGGTGCCACAGGTTTCGAGTTCGAGACTCTGCGATACCATGAATGTTTATAGTGGTTCGAAATCACTTTAAACAAATCTACCCCGTAAAAAGAAAAAACATCTCATGTAGAGGCCTGATGGCCGAGTGACTAGCGCTCTGTGCCATGGATGTTTGTAGTGGTTCGGAATGGACTTTAAACAGCGAATCCCGGTCTAATATGACTGCAGAGCGTTGGGCGTAGGATTAACAATCTTACCACATGAAAAGAAACCATTCCAAACTTCGAAATCTGCCAGTAGACCTAGTCTTGGCCCATCAAAGAGCTGTTGAGCCAATGAAGAAGATTTGGTTTGGTTTAAAGCTCTACGGTCATTTTTTGCACACTTTAAGCTAATTAGACCGGGACCTACAATTTAATGTGGATTCCGAACCGCTCGCAAACATCCATGCCAGCTCAGTTTAACATTTTGAACAGTGTGCATTACATTTCATTAAATATAACTTATAATAATAATAAAATAATAATAATAATAAACCAACAAATAAACAGGAAGAGACTACAATGCAGCAGCCCATTTGATAAAGTTAGAAAATGATTGCAAGTTAAATTTTTATCCGCCAAATTAGATTACTACTAATAATAAGTAGTAGTAATAATAATTACATCACTTAATGGTTACGTTACTAAGAAAAATTGGCCAGCAGATTAAAAAGAACTTGTCTGATGTATCAAGACAGTAAATATTCAGGTTATTAAAGCCAGAAAGTCAAAGATCAAGAACAGGACGCACCGCACTTAAAATTCGGAAATCATTTTAAGTCAGGCAAGCCCACAAGTGGCAAAAGTACTAACTCCCTTTCAGCACAAACTGAGGTCATAAGGCTACAAGGAATGTAGGTTGCAGGCTAAGTGTTTGTAAACACAAGTCTACTACTCGTTCCATTGTGAAAGACTTAGGCAGCTTTACGACAATCCGCTATTGTAATGAAATACAATGGACGTGTATTTCGCTACATATTTGTGGCTCCCCCAATCATTTTAATTGCTCGCAGAAATAGCGTGAAAACACCATGTACAGATTCCTATCTATCTCGCATGTAAAAGCCAACAAATAGAGCGAGCACCATCAAGTGAACTGAGATTTAAAAAACAGTTGGTGTTATTAATTAACTATTACAAAGAGCAACAATTAGTTACCTTATTCATTTAATTTTAACATATACACAAATAATTTGAACTAAGACTTTTTGGTTTTAATTTTTTTTTTTTTTTTTGTCTAATAAACAAGATGGTATTCAAAAACCAGAATAATTTTATAATTTGCATCATTGTATTTAAATTTAATCTTAAACATTGTCATTTGACATTTATTCAGTTGCTTATTTTCAAAAGTATTAACCATTCGTATGATGATGACATAATTTATCCAGTTACTTATTTTCAAAGGTATTAATCATTCGTATGTTGATTAATGCTTTTGAAAATAATGTTGCCATTTAAGAAAATTGAATGCCAAATGACAGTGTTTAAGATAAAAATTTAAATACAGTGATTCAAATTATAAAATTACTCGAATTGAATTTTCTTTAACATCATCTACTTATCACTTTCCATATCTAGGATAAAGAAGTTGATTAAGTTTTAGTCGTTATAAAAAAATTCAAAAAATAATGCGTATTTACAATGAATTCAGCATGCATTATGAGATCATTAATTCAATATTCAATGGTGAATTTTTAATTTTCAGTTTTACTAAAATACCGTAAGAAAATCTGAGGATACATAACGATTGACTATCCATCTTCAGATTAGGAACTCCGCTATTTAACCCTTATATATGGGCATAAATAATAAACAATTAGAAATGACACTAAAATATGGAAAGAAAAAAATGCAATACAGATTTTACGGAGACTTAAAAAATGCATTATTCATAACAAGAACGGATTAATTAATAATAATGCACACAAAAATACAACACAAAAATTTTAATATTAATTAATTATAATAAATGAAATACTGGAATGCATTTTGGTGCACAACTCAACACTATTTATATTACAAAGGGAATAAAATGCGTTCCATTATTTCATTTATTAACTCAACATTATTATTTATATTACAAGAATAAAATGCATTTCAATGTTTCATTTATTAACTCAACACTATATTACAAAGGGAATAAAATGCATTCCAGTATTTCATTTATTATAAATCAACACTATTTATATTACAAAGGGAATAAAATGCATTCCAGTATTTCATTTATTGATTCAACACTATTTATATTACAAAGTGTATAAGAAGAGGAACTTTTTGGCTTTAACATTTCAAATACAATTTGTTTTATTTGGTTTATAGATGGTATGGATAGTTTTGAATTCATCAATAATTGCACACAGGGCGTGCTACTCACCAAAGAATGGGCGGGTCGCGCAGGTTGCGCCCAGGTCCTCCACTTGAGAAACTGGGGCTGATGCTGGTAGCCCCATGCGGGCGGCATCGTGCAACCAAAGTTGGCACGGTTAGACGGTGTGTCGAACCTGGTTGGCATGCCACAAATCATGGGAGAACTTCACCGGACCTCCGCGAATATCGTACGAGATGCAGATGACGCTGCTGGGGCCGTTAACTCAGAAATCGAGCACGCGACTTCGGGTGTCATGGGTGAGGAGTGTAAATCACGAACACGCCACCAATAAGGAAATGAAAACGACACTCTCTATTTGGGATTTATCACAAGAATTATTTATTTCCGTGGCAGTTTTTTTCACTTTCAGTGACGTTTTTGCTGGCTGAGAACGAAATCTTTGGACTTCTTACAAAGCAATCGCAAATATAACGTATTGAAACTAAAGTAGATCTTTACCATATGGAATTTGATGTCTGTCCGCAAAAATTTTACTCCATATTACCAATACATTAAACCAAGAAATTCTGCACAGTTTGAGATAGTTTACCAAGCAACTTCGATGCGATCTTCAGAACATGGGCAATAACTTAGAATCCAAATACCGACAACAAGAACTCGGGTATACAACTATAACATCCCCTGGTTATAAACTCTTTTCTCTTGTTATTAGTTAGCTCATAAGATTTCGAAATCTGTCAGACACATAACAGTTGCATCGTTACCACAAACAGATGGTGACACCTAATAACGACCGCTGCAGTGCATGTCACGTCACACCAGAATGAAGAAGAAACAAACACAAACTGAGTCACACTTTTTCATGCAAAGGTAAAGTAACATAAAAGGGGAGGGTGTCAAAAGAAAGAAGGCCCACACGTTCGGAAACAACAAGAAAGGAAAAAGGCAGAACAGTTCACAGAAGGAAAGGAATAACACACTTCCCTGAGCCGCGGCCTAACTGGAATGACGACGGAGCGAGGCACTGCATACACAGCACGCCATCTCGCCAAGTAGGTAGGTCGGTTTTCCTCGCGCAAAAAGGCCGTGAAGTAACACGCGTTTGTGACTTGGAACACCTTGGCTGACTCGCTGGGGTGGAACAAAGCAAACGAGGAAACTCGCCTATCGAACTCAGGAATCAAATGCTTTGAAAAACAATATAAAATATCGATTGTCAGCGCTCAAAACAATAAGAAAAACGCATAAAATCACTACGAGATACAGCCACTATTCTAGCTAGTGTTTGGCCTTGAATTCTGGCACAGTATATTATCTTTTTAACGCCAGAATCAACTTGAAATCTTCGGTTTAAGAGTTCCTTATAGGAATGATAAAAAAAAAAAAAGAAAACCGTTTTTACTACTTGGATGGAGTGGAGATTTTAAGGGTCATAAACTTCGCGGAACACAGGTAAAAATAAATAATTCCATCAAAATAACATTTTTTTTTTTTTTTTTTTTTTTTTTTTTTAAGAAATGCGGGCACGGTGATCTCACGCCCAGTTATTTGAGGCTTTTGAACTTTTTTTAAAAGTTCAAAATGCAATCGATCACTAAAAAATAGCAATTATTGCTCTTTTATTCGAAAGAACTTTTATGGACAACATTGAAAGCAGATAGTTAACGTCTAAATCAGGGATGGCCAACCCAAATGATCTTGCGGGCCACTTTGGAAACGCAATGCACACACTCCGTGGGCAGCATATAAAATTATATATCCTCATATTAGAATTAGATCCATTATAGACACTTTTTGGAGTGAAAAATTTAAACATAATGAGTTATTATTTTTGTGTTTACTATTAGTCTTACACGCAAACATAGATAATATAATAATAATGATACTAAACGCACATTGTAAAGAAATATATAAACACTAAAAATGAAATATAAAAAATATATAAATATAAACGAAATAAAAAGAAATGAAATCATTTAAAAATATTTATTTTTATTAGTGCGATATTTGTTTCTTCACTCTTTTCACTCCTAGTCTAGATTATGGGAGGGCGATATGGGGTTCTAAATATTATCAAAAATCAATCAATAAATAACAAAATACCGCAAGGATGGATTACCGCATACATTGCAGTAATCCTTGCTACATTGTTTATATCCTAGACACAGTATTTTCACTTGCGTTTAAAATCTGCAATTGTAACATTGTTTGTTGTTGTTGATAATAATAAAACAAAGTGGGGTTTATAATAATAATAAAAAAGCTATCAAATCATTTAGCTTCATTAAACAGCATTTTTAAAATATGTATATTTAATTGTCTTGGGTAGCATATAAATTAGTTTAATTTAACAATTGCTGTTAAGCAAAAAAAGTTAGTACATATAGTAAAATCCGCCAGTAGGCAAAATGTCGTAGCATACTAATATTTTCTTATAACACTAATTTTTTTTTTTTTTTATCATTAAACAACAGGTAAAGAAATTTTACTGAAATTAAAAAAACATCTGGTACATAAAACATTTAAACACATCTAAGTATTACTACTGAAGTAAAAAACATCTTAAAAATATAAATAGATTTTTAATTGAATAAAAATTACATTTTTATATAATTAGAATTTAAAACGAGAAAGTACATATCTTATTGCTTACGGAAATTTATGATCTATAATTTTGGATATAATTTATAAAAGCATTGAGTCAAGATTGTTTATAAATATTTACATGAATTTAACACTTTGTTTTTTTATTTATTCATTCCATTCATTCTAGATTCAAATTTAAAAAATTCATATTTACTTTATTAATAAATTCTTTTTTTTATGATTTTTCCTTTTTGACGACGACGCAACAAACCAGCAATCTAAACAATTTCGAAAATAAAACAACTCATTTCTATAAAACAAACAACTCATTTCATTAAAAAATTTTCCCCAAAAGTTAATTAATATAAACCAAAATAAATAAATAAAAAGTGCTTTATTTAGCGATTTATCACTTGCGTTATGCTAAAGGAAAAGTACCTGCGTTTTTTTTGCGAAATAAGCTGATCAGTATGTATATAAGGGCTTAACCCCCAGTACTTAAGCTTTAAAAAAATTCTAAAAATTATCAGTTATACACGGAAATATATAGTATTTAACAAATGATTTCAGAACGGAATAAAAGCTAATATATCTGAATAAGAAAAAAAATAATATCTTAAAAATATGTTTTAAGATTTCTTTCTTTAGAACAATTTCATTGTTACAAAACCCAATTATAAAAAAAGAATTTAATATAAAGCAAATTACATGAAATTAACTGCTATTTAAATTACACATTATATGCAATATAATAATCATAATTATTTCTTTTATAAAATAAATAGTAAAAAATAACAAGCAAATGAAAAAAATATATTAAAAGAAAAATAATTTACATCATTAGAAAATCTACCAACAAACGATTTGGAATTGTTTTTGTTATCCCAAAAGATAATTAAACCCAGCACAACGCATGCTATTGAAATTAGTAAAACAATTGAAAATATTTACTGGAATTTTAATGGCAACCAGTTTAAAACCCCAGATTATTTTTAAATAACTCGCTTTCTTTTAGGTTTTGCAGTTATTCAACAAGCGAGTAACAAACAAGTTCTTTATTAATAAATAAAAAAATTAATTTTAATATATTTTTTTTTATTTAATAAAAGATGAAAAAAAAATTCTAATATAATTAATTATTTAATTCGATGGCCATTTATATATATATATATATTTTATCTGTCCAAGAAGATTTTGGTTCTCAGCACTGAATCGTTGCTGCCATTCTGAATCAGATTCTGATTGCCTAAGAACGATATGCCTTTGACGATTAGAGATAATCTTTCCATACGTCTTTCATTAAACTTCGATTCACATTCACAAATATCTGAATTTTTTTTCCCCCCATCGTAGCCCATTTTCTGTTTGTAATCTTATGAAAAATCAACCCCAGTTCAATTCCCTCAATACTGCATGTTGCAGTCACTATTTTGAAAATCGATTAGATCTTAACAATAATTGCTTTGATAATTTTAAATGTTTTAATATTAATTGTAAATCTAAATGATATCCCACCACTTCGTCAATCTTGATGAACTTCTTCAAGTAGATGTTTTTAAATTTAAACAAATAAATATGAATATTTGAGACATGATTAAATAAGTTTTCCTGAAACATAAACGTAAATAAATAAAAATAATAATAATAAACAGTCAACGTAATAAATCATATAGCTTTAAAACGTTTATCTGACATAATAAAATTAATTAATAAAAGTTTTTAAGATGTTTATTTTTTATCTTTACCGCCATTTGTATTATTATTATTATTATTATATTATTATTATTATAACCCTACTGAATGAAATACTCTATGCTTTCGTAAAGAAGCAAAACTTCTTAAATGAGACATAAAAATTTTTAAATGACAAGAACAATAGATAAATAAAACAAGACACGTATAATACGAAAACAATTAACAATCGAGTTTTATCCGTTATTTATTTTTAATCTTATTTTCACAAAAAATGTATCTATTCATATTGTAATACATAATTGCTGCAAAAATAGCCTGTATTTCAAACGATTGTATCTTGAACATGTTTTAAAATTTTATGTTAACAGGATGAGTCTTTATGAGTTATAAAAGGACAAATAGACACTATGGATATAGTAGTATTGAGAGTTCGCTGAAAATAAGTCATTATACACTGGGTTAATATAATGCGAAAGATGGAGTATGTTAACAACTGAATGAGTTATTTATTAACCTTACATAAGGGTCCTTATAAATGTAAAAATATAAAATTGTATATACTACTTGAAATTTTTACATTTTTTTTTCAAATCTAATTACATATAATTAAAGAATTTAATGATGAATTTAAATATATTAACAGAATTTAAATACATCGGAAACAAAGTAATAGCATAGTAGGATATTATATAGCGATGCAATCGTATCAAAATTCATACAGTTTTCTTATACTATATATAGTCCCCAAAAAATGAATCGAATGTGCTAAGATTCTTGGATTCCGTAATGAAAAATGTTAATAAAATCATGTTACTTGACTTTGTTAAGCAACTATTCAGCACCATAAGTTAGTTCCCTTCCAACCATTTTTAAAGATACCATCAAATGATCATTCGAAAGTTATTAAAGACGTCCTTTTCTTTTGGAGTTGAGGAGTACAGGAGTCAGGTAATTGTACAGTATTTAATAGGATAATCATGCTCCATGATGTTCCCCTTAATCTTTTCCGTGTCGATGCTTCAATAATCACTTGAAACTATTTTCCCTTTTTTTCCTCCTCGACATCATGTATACCAAAACGAAATAAATTTCTATTAACTGTTTTTTAATTGATGGACCTCATTTCAACCAAATTTTTCAAACTTTTCAATTTTCAATAGAATTTAAATCAAGGCTAGCTTAACTCAATAATTTAATTCTCTTTGCATTGAATTGACTTTTTTTTTTTTTTTTTTTTTTTTACGACAATTATCTGAATCTTTAATGCAAACAATACATTATTGGAAAAGAGATCATTTATCAAGAAAGCAGTTTCGATTCCGACATTGTATCAACATATTTTCTTATCAGCATGCCATCATTTACAAGAAAGCGGCCAACAGCATTTGCTGATAGGCAATTCCATGTTATTCGACTTAGGTTATTAATATTTGCCTCACTATAAATGAGTGTGTCCTTATTTTGTGTCTGATTTATTTTATGCTGCTTGTCACTTCGAAATAATTATGTTATCTCATCATATTAAATAATTTATTTCTAATTAGTCATCGGATGGGAAATAATCAACTTATTTTTGCCCTCAATTATTTTTCTTGCGCTATAGTAGGTACAGAATTTTTTTTTAATTTTTGAATAAGTCTAACATCTTATAATCTTCTATGTATTATTCAGGTACACAGAGAAACACTATCAGTACTCATTTCCTGTTTTATGTAATATGCCACAAATAATATGTCATACAGCGCCATGTAATAATATGCCTACCTAGTGTCACAAGTAGCTATGTTATACAATGCCGTGTAATGCCTATAGTGTCACAAGTAGCTAGGTT
This sequence comes from Caerostris extrusa, assembly GCA_021605095.1. NCBI lineage: Eukaryota > Metazoa > Arthropoda > Arachnida > Araneae > Araneidae > Caerostris > Caerostris extrusa. The sequence goes on along the minus strand of BPLR01020110.1, from coordinate 49,026 downwards.
ATACAATGCCATGTAATATGCCTACCCTAGTGTCACAAGTAGCTATATTATACAATGCCATGTAATATGCCTACCTAGTGTCACAGCTATATATACAACGCCATGTAATATGCCTACCTAGTGTCACAATATTATACAACGCCATGTAATATGCCTACCTAGTGTCTGCAAGTGGCTATGTTATACAATGCCGTAATACGCCTACCCTAGTGTCACAAGTAGCTAGGTTATACAACGCCATGTATGCCTATCTAATGCCACAAAGTAGTATGTTATATAATGCCATATAATATGCCTACCTAACATCACAAGTTAAGTAGTCTTCTATCTTTAATACACAACATCTCAGTATTTCCGTCATTAATGCCCACATACCCTCTCCTTCCACCCCCTTTCATGATTTCATTTTCAACTGATTTTGTCTTTATTAAAAACAACATTCATGCAAAAAGTTTGCACGATTTTTATAGAAAATAAGTTCGCAAGTGAAAAACAAGCAAGTTTTAAAAAGTTTGCAAGTCATGCAAAAGACAAATCAAGTCACATATCTCCTCCTCCCAAATATTTTCAGCGTAAAAAAAAAAAAAAATAATAATAATAATAATAATGGTTAAATAGTTGTAAAACATGATATATTCAATTCTATTAAAATAAAAAAGTTGAACAATATGCACACATACAAATTCATTGGAATCGGGAATTCCACGGATGCCCAAGGCTAAGGATGGCACTGGGTTAAAACAAAGCTTTTATTGAGGAAAACGATTTCAATTTTTATATGATTGACCCAAATTTAAAGAGTCAAAATGCTGTGTTCAATTTGTTCACAACCCCACTGCAAGAAGAAAAGACTGAAAGGTAGGAGGGAAGAGAATCTGAGCGACCTTCCGCGGACAACATTCTTGTGCCAGGTCTTTTTTTTTTTTTAATTCCCTCACCTCCCTACGTAGGGATAAAACCTGTTCTCTAAAAAACAGAACCACTCTAATCCAAATCTCGCGGAAGAACTAGATCTTCTCCTTTCTCCCTCGCCACCATCAAGTTATGCAGATTCGAAACCTGGTTTTCTCTCTCCCGAATAAGAACGCGTTTTCACTACTCACTCCTGCACAGGGTTGAAAAATACACATCGATTAAATGCAAACAAGGAATAAAAATTTCCATGCAATAAATACTAAGGCTAATTTAAATTTAGTTCATATCGAATAATATAAAAAACGGATTATTACGTGAATTTATCATTATAAATGAACTGTCACCACTACAAATCTTTTACACTTTATATTCCTAAAAAAAAATTTTTTAAAAAATTTAAAAATACCTTTTTTTTAATGAAGTAATCACAATTAACAGAATGCATCCAAGTATTTAAACTAATAGTACGTAGTTCTTAAATTAAATAATAATAATAATAATAATAATAGAAGTCATTGCTCCCCATATCAATTTTCATGTCATGAAAGTTTTAATGGATAATAATCCATTATATTTCAGAAATAGCAGAAAAAATTCGAACAGCAGGGTATTTTTACTCCAAAATAAAGCACTCAGAATATTAGGCTATAAAAAAGCTTTATTATTTGAATAAAATTAATAAGATAATAATTAAGATAATAATTTTTATTATTTGTAATTTTTCAATTAAGATATGCTCATTTGAGCATGGTATAAAAGCTAACGGATCCTATACAACGTACATGCAAAAAACTCTCTATTATACAGTTTTTAAATAAGATTCTTTTTCATATATTGTTATTGTAAAATAAATTTATTATTATTATTAATCTTTAATATTTTTAAGTTTTTTTTTTTTCCCCCAAAAAATGACTGAAATAAAAACAGATTTTAAAATGTAAATGTTTTTCATCTGTAAGAAAATATATCATCACGGACGCGGAGTAACAATTCACTCTTAAACCCTTCATAATTAATTTTTAGCATCTTAAAAGTTTTGGAAATTATCGTGACTCTTTGTTCAACCACTAATAAAAACAGAAAGAAATATTAATTCAAAAACCTTTTACATTCTTAGCAATAAGATATCAAAAGCAAAAATACATGTTTTAAAATTATTTATGTACCTCTTATAGGGTAAACTACAAATTGTCAAAGTGCAGAATGCTTATCAATCCATGAAATATTTTTTCTTTAAAAAATTTTTAAGAAAAATCATTATCTTTTTTTAAAAAATGATGTGCTTACAGCTTCCAAATGTAAAAAAAATTTCATCTTCTAGAACAGGGGTCTCAAACTTTCCAGCCAGAGGGCCATACTGCTTACTCCAATTACGAAGGGCCAAAACCGTTTTCATTTTTCTGCCATTATCTATAAATTTCTGACTAAATTCGCCGAGTACGCGCTCTGGATCCGCTTCTAAATTCGCTGGTTCAATTACTACAATTACAAAATACGACCGCGACATTTGACGACAAGTGGATACCACGCGGTTTCATTCACGTTAATTTAGTTTTCATTCTGTATAAGAATCAAACATATGATAAAAATCCTATGTTTGATTCAAGAATATTATTTAAAAATCGAACTTATTTCTTTACCCCAACATAACTACAAGGAACCGCGGGATGTTCACTAGTTTATAATGTTAATGGAATTCATTTCCAATTATTTGTTAGTTGTTATGCTTATCAATCGATTAAATTTTCTGCTATTATGCTTCATTAAGCTTTTACCTAGAGTCACTAAAACAGAGTTATTATCATTCTGTGTTTTTTTTACCCAACTTATTGCAGCAATAATAAGACTTAACAGCTTCGCGGGCCGGATGGATGAAAAGGCGAATTTTTTTTTGGAGACCCCCTGTTCTAGAATCATAATAATAAGTAATAAGTACGTTAAAATGTGATACATGAAGTTAAATAAGTAATTTTCAATAGTAGACATATTTTCATTTAAAAACTCAAAAATTAAATTTTTTTACATGAGTTATAATATTTATATTATATTTTTAATTAAAATACACAAAAAATATTAATGAATAAATTTGTTTTCTTCAATAAAATAACTAAATTGAAGCAATTTTTATTTTTATTTTTTATTTTTTTTCCTGACAGTCACAGCTTTAATAACAAAGCTCAAAAATTTTAATCCTAATTTAAATTTACCTTTTTAAACATTGATATATATTTTTGTTCGCTAATTTAAAAATAAAAATATTAAAATAAATAATTAGAACCATATCCATATGAATCCAAAAAACAAATAATTTAAAAATTAAAAAAAAAAAAAAAAAAAAAGGTATAATTGGAAATATAACATGCAAAATAATTATTTATTTATCCATTTGATGACAAAACTACAATAAAAAATTTTTCTTAAAATGAATTTTACGAATTCATATAACTGCATCATTCATTCTCAAACTAATAATTTAGTTCATAGGGTCAGATAAGACTTCTTCTGTTCCACTGCTTGAAATCTTAAGCAAATAAATTCCTGTTCTTTTCTATGAACATTTTGCCGGTTTTCACACAAGAATGAAAACATCACAGTGCGTGAACCAATGAATAACACATCCGAGAGCTGATGATTGGCGAAGCATAAGCATAACATCATTTGTCATCTTCAGAATTTAAATATCAATGCTGAATTCTATGGAGCACGGTATTTTACCATGCAGTCTCGATACGAGAAGATTTAGTTCTTAATTGGGCTTTCAAATAGACCTGTTGATTGAAATTTGGGAACAGTATATATTTTAAGAACTGAAGAAATCATGATGATACTTGTGCCAAAAATGATAGCCTTTTATCAGGTTGATAATTTCGGAAAGAAAAAAATATCCTTATTTGATGTTGTTTAAAAATATTTTTGCATACATATTTACATTTAATTAAACATTATTTCAGCTATAGTTCACTAATTAGTGAAGCAATTCAAAATTTTAAATATTTATACTAAGAATTTTAATTTGAAGAACCTGAATTCGCATAACAGCCACTTTTTTTTTTTTTTTAACTTATCGTCTGGCTTTTATCTTGTTCAATTTGAATTTACCAATGAAAATTTAAATAAAATATTAATTCAAAATTTTTTTGCATTCATAGCATTAAGATATTAAAAGCAAAACTGCATTATATATATAATGAATAAAAATCAGACAGATTTTTAAAATAATTTTCATCTGTAGGAAAATATATCACATACCCTTTAAATCCTATTCATTCTTAATCGATCATAATTAATTCTTGACATCTTAAAAGTTTTAAAAATTATCGTCTGACCTTTTTTTTTTTTTCTTTTTATCTTATTCGACTTTATTAATAACAAGTAATATAAAAACAAATTTTTAAAGTCAATTCCTTCTTTTTTTTTTTCACTCTATTGCAGAAAGTCTTTTTATAAATAATTTTCATTCATTTATTTAAGTTTATCTGACGCCCTCTATTGGTAGATACATGCAACTTAAATCTAAAAAGAACTAAAATGAATCAATTAAATGTAATGAATGAATTAATATTTGAAAAACCGTATTAACCTCAGTGTCATCCACTACAAGTTCAAAAGAAATGCATTTGAACTCGAGTGGATGAATAAAAAAGTATTTTATGAACGATTGACAATTTTAACATGGTATACATAGGGAGAGTGGGAGCTAATAGAAGGAATTGAAAAAAGACAAATAAGATTTTTCTAATTTTCTAGATTCGTAATAATAAGTATTAATTAATTAAAAATACAGTAAATTAATTATTAATATATATTAAATTAATTAATAACAGATGTTAGTTTTTATAAGTGTCATCCACCTGCAACGAATAAGTCATCTGCTTGTATTAATTCGAATCGAATTGTTTCTCCAATGTTACTAACTCAGAATCGAAACACAAATGGTACATGAAAGTTACACCCCACCTATGAATCATGTCGTCGCTGTTGGATACCTGCACCTCCCACGCCAGGTTACTGGGCTTGTGTTTATGAACACCAGATAAGTGAACGTTTTCGGGAAAAAAGAAATCTCCGAGGCCAAAGTTCGGTTGAGTCGGCCATCCCCCACAGGTTCAACAACACGGGTAGGTGGTGGTAATGAGCAGCGAGAGTGGAGTACATAGTATACAAATGTCGTCATAAACAGATGAAAAAAAAAAAGGTCTCTAACTCTATGTTCCCAACCCAACCCAGCGGTGTGCTAATAAATAAATTACTACTTTTACCCACTTAAAAAAATTCCAACCATTAAAAGATCGTAACTCTTTGGAATAATAAAAGTAGTCAACAGACCTTGTGAAGGTCGTTCTTGTTTGGTACGAAAAGGGTAGGCATGGAAAGATTCAATACTGACGCCTGGACATTTTTTCCATTGAAGAATGTTGAGGTACATGAAGATTTATCCACTTTTAAAAGACAAAAAGTCTTAAAAATGGTCACACACTTTACTCAGGGATGGATGGTATGAGAAGGGGGAGATGGTCACACACTTTCTCCAGGGTGCAATGCCACGAGTAGGGGGAGGAAGATTGATAGGAACAACAATAAATCCCGCATGTGGGCAGTGGATACATTGCAACTTTTCACATAAAAAAACTTTCTTATGGGTTTTAAGTAGGTGGCTATACTTAGAAAAGTGAACGTTGATTTTTTTTAAATAGGGATAGAATTTTATTTATTTATTTTTGCTTTTTCTTTCTAACCATATGGCGTTAAGGTAAACGAAAGCCTGTTTTTAAATTGATAGAAAAGAGTCTACAAGAATTTTGTTAATGGTTTGTTAAATAAGGAAACACTTAATCCAGTTTATTTTTAAACAAGCTTAAAATATTTGCATTACTTTAAAGGTTTTAATGCTATAATAATACAAATGTATTATTTGTGTATAAAATGATAGTAAATTTTGAAAAAAATTTTTTGATAATACGATCTTAGTTACTTAAATATATTTTTATAAGTAGATTTGCAGGTTTCCTTTTACTAAATAAAAATCCATTTGTCCCTATTTTTATAAAAAAAAAAAAAAAAAAAAAAAAAAAAATTTTAAATCGAATCAAATATTAAAATGCTTATTTAAATGTATGTAATATTCCACATCAAATTTTTTTTATTTGCCTTTTTTAATTATATTATTTATTTTCCATTCAATCACAAAGAGTTTGTACATTCTTTAAGAATGAAAAAAATTATTTTTTGAAGTTGTAATACATTTTTAAGTACAAATTTAAAAATGAATTACAAAGATTATTAGTCTTTTCTAGATAGAAGAATAAAGGTTTATTAAAATAATAAAATAATAGGTATAGAAAACCTTTTCGATTGAGATACTAATAATATGTAACAATTCTATCCAATAAATTAAAAATTTTGTGAAAAATATTTCAATATTTTGATGAAAGATTGAAACACGAAAACATAATCTTGCTTTAATTTAACGGGAAGAGAAGTATTTAAATATTACAAAACATTCTATTCACTGCTTTCTATTCCATTGCAGAGTACAAAATCAGATCCTTAGACAATCAAGTTCTATAGCATGGATCCCTATCTACGTAATGTTTTTCCATCTGTACGATATTTATTGTCAAAAACAAAAACAGGATGTGCTTGTTGCTAGATAGAATACTAAAATTGGCAAGTCTGTCTGGATCAACATGGACTTGCACAAACAAACATTTTTAGACATGAATATAGAAATCAAACCAAATACCAAAACAATTATTAAAGTTACATAATATTGTGCATCAAACTCTATATTCTTCTTTGGCGCAACAACTCTATGGTGGGCCAAGGCTGTTTGCCTACTGGCAGATTCCGAAGCATGGTATGTTTCTTTTTACGGAGTAGGGTTGTCAAACCTATGCTCTGGTCAAATTAGACCTACGGTTTTTAAAAGTGAATTCCGAATCACTACAAACATTCATGGCACAACCTCGAACCCGAAACCTCTGTGGCACCGAGCGCTAGTCACTCAGTTATCAGGCCCAAATTCTGTATTAGTTTTTTTTTTTTCAGCTACAGCATTTATTTTTATTACATACAAAGAAATAAATTATCTAACATAATATTTTATAAGTTTTTGCATAAGCGATAAAGTTACAGTGCAATACAAAACAGTTTAGTTTGTCGTTGTACGGCCATTTTGTGCCACTTTGGGCTAATTAGACCGGGACTGACAGTTTAACGTGGATTCCAAACCCCTCACAAACAAACATGCCACAGCCAAGATTCGAACCTGAAACCTGGTACCAAAGGCCAGAGCGCTAGCCAATTAGCCATTAGACCGCGAAATACATGAGGATATATTCATTTAATTTGAATATCCTTCACATCTAAATAAAACTATTTATCCTCAAGAGTGATATATAATTCTAGTACTAAAACAAAACTCCTGAGTAAGTAAATAAATGGATCAAAATAAGATCCATCATAAAAAAAGAAACAAAATGGAATATCCGATTTTAAGCACACTGTTTTTTAACCTATACAGACAAGATAAACAATCTGTAACTCTGAATCCAAAGCTATCGACCTCATATACATACATGCAAAGCGGATAAAACAGGCTAAAAGCTTTTTTCAAAGTACACATAAAAAATTTGTAACAAACACGTACATGGAGAAAAAAAAAATTACTTAGGTTGCTAAGACGCGAAATGGCCGATATAACATTTGGGAAATTTAAATATCCTCGTGAACCACTTGTGATGGAGACGATGTGTCTTAAAAAATATAAATAAATAAATAAATTAAATAAAAAAAAAAAAAACGTGACATCCATTTGTTAAGCTCCCTTCTCACACCAGCAGGCATAAATAGCGGCACGCGCCGATATTTAAATTGCGCAAACGCTATAATACCAGAGGATAAGGGCACCAAAAATCCCAAATTAACGTAACGAAAAAAGAAAGAAAGAGAGGGCAATAAAATTGCTACTGCAAAAAGAGAGAGAGAAAGAAAAAAAAAAAGTCCTATTTGACACTTTTTTATTTTCTTTCTTTTTTTTCCCTTCATCTTTTTCAGGGTAACGATCGGCATTAAAATTTCAAACCTCAACTTGTCACACAAAGCTGTTGATGAAACAGAAATAAAAAGAGTAAAAAATGGGGATTGGGTTAATGCTTTCACGAGTAGGAAGTCAGTAGTGCGGTCAAATGCCGTAAGGGTCAGTGTCGTTTTAGATAGATAGAATCCCATAATCGGTTTAGTGTTCGATCCATCGGTTCCTGGTAATGAAAAGATGCCTTCTGCGATTAACAGACATGCCTTTTGAGTTTCTAGGTTGCCCCTGGAACATGCCCAGTGCTCTTTTCCTACTCGAGTGTTAAATCTGATTTCAGATCAGGGGTTGGTGGTCAATAATAATCTCAAAAGCGTTTTAAAAAAGGGAAGATTAGTTTATTTTTAGCAAAAGGCTACAAAAAAAAAAAAAAGTACACAAACAATCCATTAAAACTTCATTTGATGAAATATTTACAATAGCAAACAAAATCTTTTAATTCCTTCACGATATTTTGTTACAGCAATACGAGGTTAAAGTGTTTCAATTCCGTATAATAAATAAATGCTTACTACATAAGATATAAAGTTTATTTGTTTTGATCAAAAATAACATTTATTTAAATGTAGTTTTTAATCACGCTATGTTATAATAAAAGGTTTATTTATACGATGACTTATTTAATGCTCGATTAATAAAATATTTTACTTATAAGAGAGGGAAAAAAGAGTTCAAAACATAAAAAATAAGAAAATTTAACATTTAATATTATATAAACATAATTATATTTATTATGCTTTATTACACTGACAATTATAAACATAATTATATTCATTATGCTAAAAATGCACCGTTTTACACATTTTATTTTTCATATTAAAAACAATTTTTACTAACGTATATTCCCCAAATTTAAATTGTTTATATATCTGTATAAAAAAAAAATCACAAAAAATGTTACATTAAAAGATACAAAATTTTTGAATGATCATAAATCATCATTGTAGTTTGATACTATGTGTTACTTTCAAAATGCTCTTGTAGAAGAAAATTGCTCATGCACAATTAAGTTACACAAAAGTTCATCATGATTTGTTATAATTTTTTCTTTCATATTAATTAGCATGACAGAAAAAGAATTTTAGTAACACACGCAGCGCCATCTACCGAATTGAAAGATAATACAACGAGGTGGAGAAAAAAATCGTTTAAAATTAGCAGTTTTAAATAAAATAATATGAATTTCATAATTGGACAAAGCAGTTTTTGCACATTACAAATTTAAATTCATGTATCATATTATGCATCATTTATGATAATGTTACATAAGAAAATTTTAACTAGCATCAGAAAATAAAAAAAAAGATTTTTTGATTTTTATTACAAAAAAATTTTCCTATAAAAATCTTAAATATTAGAAAAATATGAGGTTTCGTTAAAATTTATCTGCATTTTTTTAATATATAATTTTTTTAAACTTTATAATTGAATGTTGATTAATCAGTGATTACAATTTATGAATCACTCAACAGATGGCAGCACGAGGCTTCCTAAACTCTTTCAGATACCTTTTAAAAATTTCCATTACTTTTCATTCGTGATATAAAAATCATGCTTTGCAACTTATATGACTACTTTCAAAATAACTGTAGGAGTAAAGCAAATAAGCAAATATTGTCTTCCCATTTATTTTTCTCAACTCAAGATTTAAAAAAAAAAAAATAATCAAAATATTTATATAATAGTTTTCTAAGAACTGTCCATGGAAGAATTTCTTTACCATGTTTTCCTATTAAGTAAAACACAAGGTTAAGAAATCTCAAATTTTTTCTTTTGATTACTTAATACATGATTTTTCATCTTAATTTGAAATCAATAGTATTCATTTTATTTAATCTTCCAATTAAAATAAACGAATGCACCTAATGAGACTATAAATCAAGTTAAAAATATTTTAGTTTCATTCATGTTAACAAACAGTTAACTTAAATATAAGAACATTACTAATTTTATATATATTTTTATTTAATGAATCATTAATTAATTTTAGTTAATGATTTTATGTCTTTTTAATGTCTCGTTTATTTTCTAGAATGGTATACAATAGAAAATATTAAATAATTTAAAAATATGTTGTAATATTTTAATTTAATCTGTTTGTAAGAGTGATTCTTATCTCGAAACTCAATTAGAAAAGATTTATATATATATATATCTTGCTTGATTCTTGATTTCTTGATTAAACGAAATAAAAAAAAAAAGTAATGTGATAAATAGTGGAATGGACATATTTTTAAAAATATTTACACAAAAAAAAAAAAGTAGACAAAAATGACTTTTTATACAAAAAAAAAAAAACGCCCACCTGTCAACTGTGTTTTTGCTAAATTAAATATTTGACGATTTGCAATTTTTCTTACATTAACATAATACAAAGAAGGTTTATGTAATATGTAAATATCATTTAATTATACTAAAAAAAAAAAAAAAAAAAATGATTGATGCCTAAATGAAATATTTATATTGATGTTTTTATGTCTAAATGCAAATATTTATATTGTTTTATATCTAAATGCAAATATTTATATTGTTGTTTTATGTCTAAATGCAAATATTTATATTGTTGTTTTATGTCTAAAATGCAAATATTTATATTGTTGTTTTATGTCTATAGGCAAATATTCATATTGTTGCTTTTATGTCTATAGGCAAAATATTCATATTGTTGATTTTATATCTATAGACAAATATTCATATTGTTGATTTTATATCTATAGACAAATATTCATATTGTTGCTTTTATATCTATAGGGCAAATATTTATATTGTTGCTTTAATGTCTAAATGCAAATATTCATATTGTTGCTTTAATGTCTAAATGCAAATATTCATATTGTTGCTTTTAATGTCTAAAATGCAAATATTCATATTGTTGCTTTTATGTCTAAATGCAAATATTCATATTGTTGCTTTTATATCTATAAGCAAATATTCATATTGCTGCTTTTATATCTATAAGCAAAATATTCATATTGTTGCTTTTATATCTATAGGCAAATATTCATAGTGTTGCTTTTATATCAATAAGAATAAACTTAATCATGTATGCAAAAAAAATAAATAAACAAGGAAGCGATAATATCCTGTCGAATATCAAACTGAGCTGCGAATGGTCAAAGCTCAAAGCGAGCAGCTCCTGACCTAAACTGCGCAACTTTAACAAATAAAAACCACAGCAATCAGTAGCAGTTACAGTGAATTTAAGTAGCTGCGCAACTGAACTAAACACGAACAACACATCTTATTGACGGAATACCACGAAAAAGGGTGTTGAGCAGTTTATAAGTCAAGGTGTGGCTGTATTCCAATTTAGACGGAACATCGATCAAAAATATACTTCCAATCCATTGCGGCCCCATTATATATATATATATAAGCCAGTCTATTAATAGTTGTTAAAAGAAAAAAACTAGCTGATGTAATATGCACGTCTAAAAAACAGATAAATAAACCTGTTTTTCTGTCTCATTAATAGTATGCATTGTGTGTCAACATCTTCCCCATGATTCACATTAAAAATTAACCTTCACCAGCGTATTACTCATCATACACAAAAGAGCACAGTCATCTCTTGTACCAGCGAACACAATTCAATGTCATCATACCCTTTGCACAACGCACTTGACCGACCTAACAGCGACCTCTTCTCTCTAAGAGATCCCAACAAGTCGCCTATAAATACGACACTCTTCTTCAACGAAGCGCAACACTGACGACACGGGCACACCTGCTGAAAACAAAATTATCTTCACCACACACACACACTACAAATAATAAAAAAAACCTCATACCAAAAGTTATATACATTATTCATATCAGCAGCTAAAAAACGTAGAGCGATGAAAAGTTTAGCTGGCAGATAGCCAAAGTAGGGGTTTCCCAATCGGATGATAACGACTGCTAATAGAAGCGTTCGCAAAAAGATGGAACTTCCAATTGCGGTAACTTCTACCTCTTCCTGAGGAGAAACATCATCCAGGGATACCTACCGCTGGGTTTAAATGTCAACGGGTGAACGCTTTTGCCTTCTCTAGAGGAATCAATCAGTGCCTTTGGGAGTTTCGATTCACTTTATACTACTACAAGTGTGTGTGGCGATTCGGTTAAAGAGATCGTGACTTGGATAATGCCCAAAAAAAAGATAATTGGGTTGTTTAAAGAATTAATAGTATATTCTTGTCGGATTTAGTTTTATGTGATTTTAAATGAAATGAAAGCGGAATTTTATTATTATTTGCTGTGGTTTTTCAGCAACAAGAATTAATATTCCAAGAATTAACACTATTCTGTCGAATTTATTTTTTATGTGTTTTTAAATGAAATGAAAGCGGGATTTTTTTTTTTTTTTTTTTTTTTTTTTATTCCATTACCATGCTGTGGTTTTTCCACAATAAGAATTAATATTCCAAGAATCAATGCTATTTTGTCCGATTTATTTTTATGTGTTTTTAAACGAAAATGAAAATGGGGATTTATTATTATCATTATTTCATTGCTATGTTGTGGTTTTTCAACCTAATAAATAATAATTCTCTTTAGAACAGAACTATAAACAAACACAGAGAAAATAGGATAAAAAAATTAAGTTTTTATGAAAACATCCGTAAAATATGTTGTTTTCATCTAGATGGCTATTCCGTGAGTGAGTTTTATAAGGATATTCTATTATCTCATATGTTCTAAAATAAAGGCGCACAAGCACTATGAAAAAGTAAAATAGTACTCATCAATTAACTGCTTTAGAAGATATCTTAGATTTTAACTATTTATTTATGCCAATAAACAAATGTTAAATAAAATAAAAAATAAAAAATATTTTTACTTTTAACTTTTTTTTTTTTCAAATTATTTTTACCTTTTATTACTCATAAAATTATGGGTAAATAAAAAAACATTCGTTTATTGACATAAATAAATAGTTCAAATTTGATAAAATTTTTTGATACCGTAAAATTATGGGTATTATTTTTGAGTGCGGGTTTTTCGCATGCTTGATCACTTTTTTTTTTTTTTTTTTTTTTTTTGTCCACGACCATTTTAAATTATATATATATATATTTTTTTAAATTTCTTTCACAAACTTTTGTAAATAATATTTATTTAAATTTCTTACACGAGCTAATAATTATATCATCATTAAATAATGTAAATGGTTCTAAAAAAAATCGTCTAATGAAATCAAAGAATTTTATTTCAAAGTGAAAAACAAGTTTTAAATCCATAGAACCAAAAAAATCATCAAATTATTCATAAAAAATGCAAAAGATAGTTTAAAATTACAAATATACAATTATATACCGATTGCAATTTTTTTAAAATTATAACGAACAAAATAAAATTATAATAACATATGTTTTACAAAATAATATAAAAAATTTTAGTATGCAAAGTTTACATTACAAAATAATCATAAATGATTAACAAATTTAAAGTTGTTTTTTTTTCCCCCTCCAATAGCAGATTTGTGATTAATCAACATATATCATTCTTCTTACTATTTATTTATTTATTTTTGCAATAACAATAATCAAAAATAATTTATCACATTCATTTTAATGTGCAAACGACATTTCTCTTAGAAGATAAAAAAAAAGTTTTCAATATAATTTCCGGTTTAAAAATATAAATTTATGCTTCAACCATAACGATTTTCTATTAGAATAAATAATCTAATAGAGTTAATGGTGCGTACGCGGATGTATGTGCATATAAAAAACATATACCCATAATTTAAAAAGGCGGAAAAACTTTGAAAGAACACATTTTTCTCGCAATGCACTAAATGTTTTCCATAATTTTTTCCTGATAAGAAATTGAATTTTAAAAAGACTGACCTTTACATTTTTCTACATTACTTCGTCTAAAATATAACCTCATTTACAAAGTGAATGCATTATTATACTTTAAAAAATTATATGTCCTTCACCAAACGAAATTTTCACACTGATCGATTGTGTATCAGTTTGACTAATTGTTTACTAAATAAAAATAAAAAAAAAATCTTTTACTGTATAAATTTCTTTTAGTTAAAGTAATCGTTTGGTTAATAACTTTTTTTTTCCCCTATAGAAAATAAAAGGCTACGATTTTTTATTATCTAAAAATAAAATGAAACAAAAAAAAAAAAAAAAACATTTTAAGTAAAATAAAAATTTAAAAAATAAATTAAAAACTTTTGGTTTGGGGAACTTTTTTAATTATTATTTATTATTATTATTTTTTATTTTTAAAGATCTGTGCTCCTGTTCAGCTACCACACTCGCTCAACAAATTCGTCCTGAATATGTAATTTAAATTCTTTTTATTTTTCATTTTTCATCTTACTTTTTATTTTACTAATTAAATTTTAAAACTGTTTATGGGTTCTACGACTGGCTGCTAATTGTCCCGAATTTGTAATTTAAATTATTTTTATTTTTATAAATTTTATTTTCATTTTTACCTTGCGTTTTTTTTATTTTACTAATCAAATTTTAATTTTTTTTGTGTACTAATTTAAATTTTTAGACTTCATTTTTTATCTTATGAACACTTTAACAACCAATTATAAATTTTGACTCAATATAATAAATTAAGATGAGGAGGTTAAGGGTTTTTATCCCCGTTGGCATCGGTAATCGGTACGCCAGTTGGTTAAAAAATTTAGAAAAAATACTTTTTTTTAATTCAAAGTTATATACTTTTTTCAGTCAAATTCTGACACTGGACTCAAAGTCAAAGCAACAAATGCAGCTCTCTGAAAGAGCTTTTGAGAAATTAAATGGACGACAGCAATTGTCAATCAGTAACGCTTCGTTAAACGTGCCTATCTATAGAACATATCTTCTGTTTAAAAGAAAAGCTTCAGTTTTTAATTAAGACGCCATACAATGTTCTAAAAACAAGACATCGTTGATTTGAAAAGTCTTCCATTTGATTGAGATGTGACCAGAATGTTTCTGGAAGATATAATTAAGTCCAAACAAGAGGTTGAATTCTCTCTGCGTTCATTTAAAAAAAAAAAAGCAAGAAAGTGATAATTAAAAAGAAACTAAATTGGACTAAAATTTGGGAGAAAAAATAATATATTTTGTAATTCATTGACCTTTTGACGGCCATAGCCACATATGTGGAAATTTAGTTTTGTTGTAGTTATAATAAAAAAAAAAAAAAATGTGATAATAAATTATTTATTATAGAATCTTTCCAACAACAAAAATACAAATCTTACGGCTTGGCTGCATTGATAACGGTATTTACATTGTGCAGTTAGAAATATGAAAATAACTTAAAGTAGTATTTCTATTGTCAATGTTGTTGGATTATTTGTTATGGACATCGTTAAATATGTAATAAAAATAATACCAGTTATATTAAATATATTTAGTTTTAATAATTAATACCGTATAATAATGAAATTCCAAGATCGGGGAAACTGAAGAATGGATGGCACTGGCTCAAACCTCGGTTACGCCCCAAAAGCTTTTTTTTTTGTCTGTGGAATAGGCACAGTAAATTTGTACATAGGAAAGTCTAAATGTGGTTTGCTGAAAATTGTGTACCTTCTAGATACTAACTCATTTCTAATTATGGTGGTACAACCAATCTCCTGTATGGTTCTTTGAGAAAAGCAGCATTTACTACATATCGCCAGAAAAATGAATGTACACGAATCGAGTGACCACGAGACGTACTGACATTTGGCATTTAATTTAAAAATGTAGTTCAATTATTGATTATTTACGTCATAAATCGTAGTTAAAGAATGTTGCAATATCTATTTGGTAGAACGGCCGATAAAGAACATAATAACATACAAAATTTCACATCCTTTACAATATAAACATATTATTATAACGGCAGAAAATTATTGCAGCAGAAACTAGCAATAATTTTAAAAGTTCATAAAGACAGAGTAAAAAGCAGCAAATGGAAAAATATTAAATTAACCAAACAAAAAATTTGTAATGCCATAAACACGTTATTTTTCTACAGTAGCAGTAAATTGTCACATCCATTTTAATGTCCACATTTCCTTTCTGTTTCTTAATGTCCATATTTCAGATTAGGAAAAAAAAAATTATATATGATTTTAGATTTAAAATATGCCTCCACCTTAACGAATATTAAGTAACCTATCTGAATTATTTCCGTGTATTTGAATATATATAGATACATATAAAAAATATATAGCCATGATTTAAAAAGGAGGAAAATGTTTACAAAAAATATGAGAATACATTTTCTCGCAACATCGAGTTTATTATATTTAAGACATTAAAACTACAGCACATGACTCATTTACGTATGAAACATACTGGCTGTGTGGTGTAAAAATTTATTGCACTGAATCATTACAGTGTGCCGGACAAACGACATGGGACACACTGGGACGAAAACAAAGTGCCATAAAAAATGGACAAAAGAACGCCATGAATTATCACCACATTATAAAATGATATCACCTCGACTGCAGGGCAGACACAAAAGCGGCCGCTTCATAAAAGGACATTATAATCATGAACTTAAGAAAAGACAAGGACTTGCTGAGTCAGGCAGGAATTGGGGGAAACTGGCGAACAAGCATAACGGCGAATGTGGGTTAAAACCCTGGTCTGCGGGCATAACGGGACATAAACGACGTTAAATCAGGAAAACGAGGAAATCTGTGTCCTGTAGACAGCGAATTCGGACACGCTTAGGGATGGTGCGGAATCAAATCTGTCACGCTCCCTGCCGACTGGAAAGTGCAGGGCGTGGGCGGGGATGACGTTCGGGACCCAGATCGGATTCATTAACGAAAACATCCATTCGTTCGTTAGTAGATCGATATAAAAAATAGAATCGACCATTTAAACATAACTAATCCTCAGAGAACATGTTATGGCCGAATTAATAAATTAACCAAACCTACTAATCCATTAAACACTTTTCCGTCTATTAACTGTTTTGAATGTCAATAGTGTAATACTCTATAATAAAATAGTCAATAGTAAGTCTACTAGTCAACAGTCAATAGTAAGTCTAATAATCAACAATAGTCAATAGTAAGTCTAGTAATCAACAATAGTAAGTCTAGTAGTCAACGACAGTCAATAGTGAATAGTAAGTATAATAGTCAATAGTATAATAGCCATTTTCACGTAACGTCAGCGAATATTTTAGAGGTCGAATTAAACAATAAGTTACCCAAAACTACTCATCCTTTAAATACTTTTTACTTCTAGATAAAAAAAAATAAAATAATAGTCTATGATATAATAATCAATAGTAAGTCTAATAATCAATAATAGTCAACAGCAAGTCTAATAGTCAATAATAGACAATAGCAACTATTTAATACTAGACGATAGTAAGTCTAATAGCCAATGAATTTAAATCCAAGAGAATAGTCAATTACAGTCAATATTAAGTATAATAGTCAATAGTAAGTGTAATAATCAATAACAAATATAATAGTCAATAGCAAGTCCAATAGGCAATAGTAAATATATATAGTATAGTGAATAATTATTATATTAATTACTCACTATACTATAATATTTATAGACAGTGAACTAAACTATAATTTTTACACTATACTATATTATTTAATTATTATTATATTAATTAATATATAGAATTATATTTATAGTGAATAATAAATATAACAGTCTATAGCAAGTCTAATAGTGAATATTAAGTATAATAGTCATTAATAAATATAATAGTCAATAGAAATCTAATAGTGAATATTAAGCATAATAGTGAATAATAAGTATAATAGTCAATAATAGGCATTAGTAAATATAATAGGCAATAGTATAATAGTCCTAATCATAATGACTATTTCCACATACAAATAAAATATTAAATGAACAAAAAATGGATTTTATTTTCAACTAGGAAAATAGAAATAACGTAGGAATGTATGCATAAATCAAATAATTTACATGAATGCGATTCATTGTAATTTGTAATCCAACAACGTAATTTTGTCTCTAATGAAATAATAAAAAAAATGTCTAAATTTCAGAGTGTTTAATTGCTTCACCAACTTGCTTATACATCATTTTTTTTTTCCCCCTTAAAACTTCTAAAACATTCGTAGTTTTTTAATTTAATTACATAAATAATCGGTACGTTTCCATGTTTTTTTTTTTCTTCTAATTTTGGCAATATTTTCCCCATTTACTACTTTCTCTATTACGAAACGAATGACCTTCACGAATATAGAACTGGCAAGGAAAAAAATGAGATTCTACACATTCAATTCGTGACTAAGGACTTTTAGCGGAAAAAAAGCATGTGTTAAAAATAATGCAGTAGTTTCATTCATATTAGAGCAGTCAGTAGGAAATTCCCGTAGAAATCCGATACGTATAATTAAGCACGTTGCAAACCTTAAAAGGCGTAATTTCAATATCTGTATTGTTGCAAATACATGAGAAAAATATTTTATTTACTACTGTGCCCAAAAGTAAGACCAATTATTTTTTTTATTCAAAAACTTTCTATTTATTCTACCAAATTTATTTCATCGCCTTCAAAGTAATCCCCTCCGGGCACAATGAATGCACTTATGCCAACTTTTATCCAATCCTCAATGCATGCTAAAAAGTCATCGACAGGGATGGCCTTCAAAGCGCGCGCCGATTCACGTTGAATCTCTTCAATCGACTCAAAAGATATCCCCGGAGGGTCTTTTGAGTTTAGGGGAATAGCCAGAGGTCGTACGGTATAAATACGGTGGTTGTGGAACGATATGGGTTTCATTTTTGGCGAAAAAGTCACGAAGTATCAATACAGTGTGTGAGCTGGCGCATTCAATGTTTTCGGTACCAATCGAGATTTGACTCGTTTCAGCCCCAAAATGGAATTGACCGATCCTTTTGAAGTTCCAAAATCATCAGCAAGGTCTCTAATTATAAATAGACGGTTTGCAAGGGACGGTTGGACGTGAACTTCGTTGGTTGAGGTAGGTGGTCGACCAGAGGCTCTTCGTCTTCAACGCATTCTCTGCCTTCTTTGAACTGTTTATACCACTTCTAAGCATTTCTTTCCGATATAGGAATGCTCACCGAATGCCTTCTGCAACATCCTATACGTTTCCGCAAACAAAATTTAATGCAAGTTCTTTGCTCAATGAATTCAGACATTTCAAAAATCCCCGGAATGAGTTTCAACGACTTGCAAAGACAAGCGTAACTCAAACACTAATGAATATTTTGACGTCAAATTTCACACAGATATCAAGGACAATGCCAGCAGCCTAAAAAAAAAAGTTTTCTCTCTTTTTTCCATAAACCCCGGAATTTTAAAATGAAAAGTGGTCTTACTTTTTGGACACAGTAATAGTGATCTTTTAATAGAGAATCATCTATATAATTTATTAAACGAACAAACAAAACTATCAAAAAGAAGAAAAAAAGTTTAATGGACGTTCTCAAAAATATTAGTCTCGTACACGGCGACTGTAATCGCTGGTTTTATAAAAAGCGAAATAAATTTTCCCTGTCCTATGCGGTTCACTGATTACAGTAGAAGAAACAAAAGAATGATCTCAGCCCGTTATTTTATATAAAAAAAAAAAACAGAACGAAAAAAATGTAGGTGGGAATAAAACCCGAAATCATTTTCAGAAATAATAATAAAAAAGAGTAACGTGAGAAAATCATATATGACAGCAGAGATGATGAATTTAAATCCGTGCGATCAAAAAAAAGAAAAAAAAATCTTCCACAAAGAGCACCGATCTCAGCTAGACAAATGCGGAAGTAGAATCGAATTCGAGACAAGCACGCAAAATTTCTTTTTTTTGGAAAAAGCAGTTCTTTCTTTTTTTTATTCTTTTTCGTTTTTATTATTTTCCTTTCCTCGTTCGCCGTTTTTCGAGTTCAAAAAAAACTTTATCAAAAATAAAGCCTCCGACCATCGTTCCTTACCATTGTTCTCTGTGGTGGCCAATTTGTTCGGCCATTTGTACTCGTCCATCACTATTTTGAGAATACTTTAAAAACAGAAGAGAAACGTAACTCAACATCTTTTGGAAAAGAAATGGAGACAAATTGCTTCACATTATAAAAACACAGAAATCTAATCTAAATAAATGTTGGTTTAAAAAGAAGTTTAAATTCCTAATATTAAAAACTAGTACATATAATGAGGAAAAATAATATTTTTATAAAATATAATAAACAGATAAATAGAAGATCAATCCAAAAACGGAATTGCCATTTACACGTAACTAATCATCAACGAAGATTTCAGTGGCCGAATTAAAAAGTAAATTAACCAAAACTACTTATCCTTTAAACGCTTTTACCTTCTACATCTAAAAAAATAAAATAATAGTCATAATCAGTAATAATAAGTCAATAGTTTAATAGTCTATAATATAATAATCAATAGTAAGTTTAATTGTCAAAAATAAGTATAATAATCAATAGTAAGTTTAATAATCAAAAATAAATATAATAGTCAATACTAAGTCTATTAGTCAAAAATAAGTATAGTAAGAGTCAATACTAAAACTAATAGTCAATAATAATAGTCATAACAGTCTATATTAAGTATAATAATCGATAGTAAGTATAATAGTCAATAATAAGTTTAATAGTCAAAAATAAGTATAATAGTCAATAATAAAATAATAGTCAAAAATAAGTTTAATAGTCAAAAATAAGTATAATAATCAATAATAAGTATAATAATCAATAGTAAGTATAATAATCAATAGTAAGTATAATAATCAATAGTAAGCATAATAGTCAATAATAAGTATAATAGTCAAAAATAAGTTTAATAGTCAAAATAAGTATAATAATCAATAGTAAGTATAATAGGCAATAATAGTCCTTACTAAGTATAACAGGCAATAATAGTCCTTACTATGTATAAAAGCCAACAGTATAATAGTCATAATCATAATGACTATTTGCACATACAAATAAAATATTAAATGGACAATGGGGGAAAATAATATTTTATATAGTGAAATATACAAAAACCAATTAATAAAAACTAAACGTTCTAAAAACTACTAATTTAACGTTCAAGCTTAATTAATTAAGTTTCAAACTTCAACTTTAAACAACTTCAAAAGTAGCCTCATTTATACATCGAATCGAAGTGAAGCAATCGTCGAAGTTCTGGCAAAGAGCCAAACCCGGAAACATCAGTTTCAATTTATGTTGTTTGTGTATTGCTGTGGTCGATGTTGTGTAAGTGAATCTGTATTATTTTTATATGTTTCGTAGTTAATCAAACGTTGTTGATGTGGAAATAGGTTTCATAGTGAATTGTGAAGTAGTCTTGAAAACGGGGAGCATTTAAAAGCTCATAACCTCGTTCTAGGCGCACTATATATAAATTTCTCAGAACTATTAGTTTAATTAGGAAGAAAATAATGCGATAAAAAATAAAATGAAATGAAATGAACTGCATCCTAAGTTTATTTATTCTCGTGTTTATGAGAAATATGCGCCTAAAGTGTTGTAGCAATTTCTTTAATGTTTGGGCATTTATTTGAAAGGCAAACTTTCATTTCCTCGTCAATACATTGAAGATTTCCTCTCTTTTTGCACTTAACTGTGGTGAGAGTAGAAAATCATAATTCACATAAATATAACATTTAATATTGTAGTCACATTTTCAAAGCCCACGCATTTTTCTTCTACAGAAATCCATGTTTTCAAGAGACTATTCCTTATGTTAATGCTCAATCCACGATCAGTGGATATACTAGTTCTTCAGTTAATGCAGAATGATCAACTCCATAGAGTACTACTTACAGACGGCAGAGTCTCACATGCTGCTATGGAAATTTTTTTTTAACATTGATAATAGACGATAACGCTTTTAGTAACCATCCTAGTTTTTCGGAAATATTCTTTGGCGCATAATCGCTTTTTGGCGTCGTTTAAGTGCTAAAAGGGGAAAAAAGCAACCAGAAAAGTTAGTTGTTTATAACGAAAGCTATATTTGAACTTGAAAACTCATAAGAAAAAAAATAGTTAAATTTATTTTTTATATATGACACATATTTCTCTTGAATACCACAGGGCGCACCCGAAATCTTCTAGGGCGCACCCTTTGAGAACCACTTGACTAGACAGCTAAGCATCGGTTAGATGCGAGAGCACTTTTTTCTGATTCAACAGAAGTATGGAATTAAATAAATATAACAATGATCAGAAGTTTAATGATCAGCGTACTTGAATTGTGGCAATATTTGCTCGAGCATTTTTTAAGTTTGCATCCACATAACTTGTGTAAATAAAAAAATATTTCAATATAAATACTTTTTTTTTATTTAAATTACAAAAGAATTTCTGCTTATGATAAGGACACTGTAAAAGTCATTTACAAGAAACAAATTTCTGTAAATATAATATAATATTAATAAATATTTTTAATTTCAATTTACCATTAACTAAAATTATTTCATAAATATTATTTCCATCGTCGCTCTAAACAGTTCTAAATTTCTTAATAATGCCAATTGAATTTTCTTCCAATCAGAAAATCCAGAGATAACGCAAAGCGTTAATAATAATTAATAAATGAAATGATTTCATACATTCCGAGCATTAAATTATTAAAATAAATATATTTAATATAACTGGTATTATTTTTATCAAATATTAACGATGTATTCAAATAATCCACTGACAAAAATATTACTTAACGCAATTTTCTTATTCCCGTGCTCAACTATAAAATTTGCATTTTTCTTGTTGACAGATTCTGTAGTGAATAATTAATTATCAAATTTTTGTTCTCAATTCCTTCTATTATCTCACACTCTCCCTATATATATTTTGTTCACATTTTCAATCGTTCATAAAAAACTTTTTATTCATCCACTCAAGTTCAAATACTTTTTTTTTTTTTTTTTAACTTGCGGTGGATGACACTTGGTTGTTAATACAGTCTTTTCAAATATTGATTCAATAATTAAATTAAATTAATTAATTTTAGATTTAAGTTGCGTATATCTACCAATAGATGGCGCCAGATAAACTTAAAAAAAATGAATGAAAATTATTTATAAAGGACTTTCTGCAATAGAGTGAAAAAAAAGTAGGAATTGACTTTAAATTTTTTTATATTACTTGTTTTTTTAATTTTTTTTTATTAATGATAGTAATTACAACATAACTAAATGTCCCCATATATGGCAAAGTGAATACAACATTGCCTCGTTAAAACAAATGCAAACCTTGGTTCACTTGCATCATTATTAAAAGTAATTGAAGATGGTCTTAAGAAATTAAGTGCAAATGACTTAAAATTTATAAGATTTACTATTTAAGACGCTGGTTATTAACTAAAACGATAATTCATGCAACGAGTAACAAAAATTAAAAAGTTTTAATTTATAAAATACTATTTAAAAATTAAAATACACCAACATGCAGCAGAAAAAGTATTGAATTATATTCATTATCGTTGCAATAATTCAACTCAAAAATAGGTGTATAAAAAGGACATCCATTCGCTTAAAAATGTCACCAATATGCAAGAAAGCCGTGATAACTTAATAGTATGATAACTGTGGCCACATTGATAAGTTTCTCATTCCCGGGCAATTCCTCAAAGAGGCATGTGTTCATCCCAAACACGACACTGACAACATTACATAAGGCAGCGTACATGCGGAAAAATAAAACTTAATAAATAAAAAAAGAAAGAAGACGACTTCCTTTTCAGCGCATACGACACATTTGCACACTTCTTTTCCTGCTTCCAAAACGACTTATCACCCTGGTAAACATCAATCATTGAACGACGAAGAAAGGGTGCGCAGTGTGCTTTTTACTTGATTCTAATTCAGTTGCATTCGGGGAAAACTTTCGCCTCATCACGTTTTATATTGATCAAATGAGAGCGCAATATCCACCAACTAAAAAGTGGTGCATGCATTCACGTATCCAGTAAATTTCAATTAAAAAAAAAAAAATTTACTTTTAGACTGTTATTCAAAAGCATACGGGAAATATAAATGTACATCTTAATTAACAATTTTCAACTTACCTAAATTGGTGATTTAAATTGTAATTTTAAAAATGCATGCTTTCATTTTGAGATTAAATAATTAAAAATAGCCAGTAACACTATTGTTGGAAACTTCGAATGTATCGTCCACAACATTTTTTTTTTTTATTTATTTATTTATTTTTAGTATTATTATTTGTCTTTCGATAATTAATTTATTTTTGTACTTCTGTGTTTCTTCAACTTCTACTACTGCCCAACGAAGGAATAAAACAATAATCCAAAGGATTTTTCTTAAAAATAGCAAAATAAAAACAAAATATGAAAAAAATAATTCAAGAAAACAGATATATTTGGGAAAATAAATACCATCAATAGTTCTAGAGGAGATAACGTATATCTTTTAATTTAATTTTAAAATTAAAATACATTAATTAAGTACTTGCACGAAATAAAAACTGCAAAAGATAATAGCATGGAACATCATATACGAACAAAAGTAACTCACTGATGCCATTTTTTGATACTGAAATTTTATGCTCTGTTAGAATTTTTGATGCACATTCGAAAATAAAATTCCAAACAATAAAGCAGTGAATTTATTTATTTATTTTTTTATGCATTGGTAGTTACAGAATCAGCATCGTTTAAGATTAAATGGTTTTTAAATAAATTTTTAGTTCGACATTAAAGAACATATTTTTATTCAAAATCAGGCCATTAATGATTTTTTTATTAAAGGATTTAATTTTTGATAAATATTTTTTAATTTCATAGGTCTGTCAATTAAAAATGTCTTCTTATTTTTTTTTATATATCTAATATTCCGAACAGAAGTAAAAAATAAATATTTGTATATATTGCCTCATAAAAAAAACAAAATGGATTAAATTGTAAAAATCAAATATTGTAGCAAAGAGACCAAGTGGATGAGAAGACATAATTTTTTAAAAGGTAGAGAACTGTGTTTTCTTCTGTTCGGAGAGGAGTAAAGGGGGTAAAAGATTAAGAGCTTAGAGTTTCAGAACCACTGCATTCAACGATATTTTCTCTGCTATCGACATATCAATTATCTATAATCCTAAATATATAAAAATAATAGATTACTAAAAAAATTCTCTTAAAACTTTGCCACATTAAAAAAGAAACCCTAATTTTTATTTAATCATCTAGTTACCAATTAACAGCAAGAAGAAGTTTATTTAGTCTAAAAAAATCGTAAATTAACTTTCCAACTTCTTTATTAATGGTATATATGCAGCATTAATCAATTTGACCTTGACATTTGGAGATAAAGTCAGAACTGCTTGGTAGAGCAATCAACATGTTTTCCCGTTTGGCAAAGTGTAAACATAATAAACTGCTTTGATTATAACATACATTATGATTCAGATTTAAACACTAACAGTTTAATTAGGTTTAACTTTTTTACACCTTACATTTATTATTTTAAAATATATTTTTTGTGATTTCGGATCTGTCAAAAGCTTTGAAGATTATTTAATTTATAATCGATTTATTAATATTATCATTATTGAAATAAGATATTGGCAATAAAAATCGAAGACATCGAATATTCTCATGACAATACCTCCTTCAAAAAGGAACACAGGTAAAATTTATTTTTTATCTATTAAACACAGAAAAAATTTCCTCTTCGTCATAAATAAAATACGATAATTTTCACATGTTTCAAGAGAGGTAAAACCTCATTATCTTGCTTTAACAAAATTTATGATTTATTTCAGATTTTATATATAAACACCCGTTTTGCTGTTACCGACCTATAACTAACAAATATATCGATAGGTAATTTTTATCTATCACAGATAATTTTTAAGTCGGAAGAAATAATTTATACATCGATTAATAATTACGGATAGCTAAAATGATGCTACTTAACTGTACTGTTGAGTTCTTAAACTTAGTAAGTTTATCGGGAAGTCCATCCCATGCAATTAAATTAAAAACAGGTGCTCCTATAATTTTAATGAGAAATTTAAATCCACCTAAATTTGTAATGGTACAAAAATACTAAATTGCAGAAAATTTTTATAGAAGCTACCCATGCCTCTTATACCAAATAATTTTCCATTCGATTTCAAACGAACTCAATGGCCTCTTCGCGTTTCTTTTACAATGACAATAAACAAAGCTAAAGGACAAGCAATGAACATTAATGGAATAGATCTTCGAACACCCTGTTTTTAACTTGAACAGATATGTATCATTTCACATGGACAGATATGTATCCTTATCTAGCGTGAGATTAAATACAAATGTATGCATGTATATCTATATAAATATAATTGTAAGAAAGGGTTTTATGATCTTTATTTTACTTGCAAAAAAGGAATCCATGGGGGAAAAACAGGTTAAGAATCCCTGATCTTTGATACAAAATTTACCATCTCATCTCTTTGATATAAAAGTTTTATTTTCTGAAGCCATGCTACGCTTGGTTATGTATATTATTGATAATACTTTCAACTTCTACTGCAAAACTTTCATCAGATGATGATGATGATGATGAAAGTTTTGCAATAAAGAGGCATGAGCCAATATAATAGATGTCATTTAAATTAATTATTTTTCAATAAACAAGCATGTTTATATTATTACTTATAACATTAAACACAATTAGGTAATTTCTTAACGAACATTAAACACAATCGAGTAATTTCTTAACGAATATTAAACATAATCGAGTAATTTCTTAACGAATATTAAACATAATCGAGTAATTTCTTAACGAATATTAAACATAATCGAGTAATTTCTTAACGAATATTAAACATAATCGAGTAATTTCTTAACGAATATTAAACATAATCGAGTAATTTCTTAACGAATATTAAACATAATCGAGTAATTTCTTAAAGAATATTAAACAAATCGAATAACGAATATAAACATAATCGAGTAATTTCTTAACGAATATTAAACATAATCGAGTAATTTCTTAACGAATATTAAACATAATTTCGAAATTTTTTTTTTTCTTCAATTGATTTAGTATCTTTACCAATTTTGGCGAAATTTGAATGTAAATTGTGGCTGTGCATAGGCGGACAGACACACACAAACTTAGAGAAATATTATATACTTCATTTGTAAAGGAAACCTAAAAAGCAATTCTATCTTTTCCCTGTAAGGATAAAAGAAAAGATGAACAGCTACTTTCCTTAAAGGTACTAAAAATAAATCTGTTAAATCTAGAGAGAAACTTTTTTTCAAACTCAGTCGAAATCATTAAGATACTCAGTGTAAATTAGAAATTAAATGTATTCGTTTTGTTTGAGGTTTTTTTTTTCCGCGGCAAATCTAATAGACCAAAGTGTTCTGTGAAACTAGGGCAACACAATTGGACCCTAACTTATAATAGTAGGTTAAGGTTCACTACATATAGGAAAGATAAATTTGCTTTCCAGAAAAAAAGTAATGAATGATAACATAGAAGAAACATAAATAAATGATAACGATACTGAAAATTAAATCTTTTAAATTTATCTTTATTTTATCAGTTAAAGTTTGTGCCTCATCCTGCTAATGTATTCTAAACGATAACAAATCAGTGCATGGATTTTTTTAATTCTTAAATTGCAAAATAATTTTTGAAGAGAAAAATAAATTAATGGGGATTAAATAACAAACATAATATTTATTTACAAAACTGCTTTTTGTTATCTAACTGATTAAAATTTATTTTTTTAAACCGAAAGCATAATTATACCGACTATTATTACTTTTAATAACCATATAATTATTGAAAACTTAAAACAACTACAGAAGGTTATTTAACTAAAAAGGACACGTATTACAATAGAGAATATTCTTACAAACACATGCACTATAATAATAATAGTTGATGATTAGACATTATTAAAAATATAAAAACGCTATAGAAAAAAAAAATACACTTAAAGTGGTATTTCTCAGAAATTTGCTTTATGGAAGCTTCAACAAAAATAAATTTAAACAAATCGAGAAAAACATATTTTAATAATGAACAACACCACCATTTAATTAGAAACTAATTTAAATATGATGCATTGCAAAATAAAGGAAAAGAGACTACCACTTGAAAAAAATCTAGTAAATTGACAAATTGTTTTAGACATTAAAACTTCAGTTTCTAAAAAATAATAGCTAACAAATAAAACACGTCTTTGAACAGATCCAATTATAAATTGCAAAACAAAAATTTATCTAATATCAAAAGCCGGAAAATACATTTCTCAAAAAGTATAAACAGATTTAAGTATGGCAAATTATTTTAATGACAGAATACACTTGTTTTTTTTTTAACATTGAATATGATTTTGACAAGACCAAACCTCATGAATACAAATGACAAAAATAACAAAACCTTATCAATACAAATGGAACAAAATTTGCAATATCTTAACAAAATCTTATGAATACGAATGGAATTTATTTATTGCTTGCTATATTTATTAACATATTTTCACTGAACCTAATGTTCAAAAAAATCGTTGAAATCTATTGTTTGTTATATTTATTGACGTGGGATCTATTTTTACTGAACCCAAATGTTTTCAAAAGATCGTTCAAATCCATTATTTGCGTATTTATTTTTTCACACAAACTGGTTGTTGTTTGACCTACAGATTCACGCCCAGAGAGGAAGTATATTTTGCGCACCCTGCGTGTACCCGAGTTTCGAATTTTCGGCTCACAAACCGAGCCCTTCCCCGAATCTATAATTATATGTCTTTAAATGTGCTAAATACTATACGTCTCTAATTGTATGTGTGTCACGTTGTGCTGTAAGTTCTCTAAACTGTGCCTCAAGTATCTCAATAGTACCACATTCGGTTACAATCTGGTTGCCCAACCTGCACACTACACTTTTATATTTAAGTCACCAAAACTGAAAGCCAATAATCAAATTATTTTACCCAATTTAAGACATTTATCTCATAGGGTGAATCAATTAAAAAGCACATTACCATAAATTTGAAATTTTCAACTACCCCCTCCCTCCCGATTTGCAAGAAATTCCGCGAATATCTTTAGCAATACAAAACCCTTCTGTTTTTTCTTCCAACTTTCAGGTTAAAGCATTTACATTCATATGAGATTATTGAAGAAATTTCCATAAAACTCTTTTAAAGACTTAAAAAAAAAAGAAAAAAAAAAGAATGGAAACATTAAGAATAAGATAAATCGTTCCCCCTTTCCGAAGACCGTTTCTTCCGATGAGCACAATAATCCGATGATGCGTATCTCTCGTTCTAATCGTAAGAGAAGCATTCAGAGGGAACGCGCATCTGATACATTCCGTCACTTGCGGCAAAATACCAGCAATCTGTTGCAATCACGCTTTAGAGCTCTTGAAAGGAGAAGTGCAACAAACTTGAATGATGAGCCCTTCGCCAGACATGCGCGGAGCACTCGCACGGAACAACCTTTTCTTTTTTTTTTTTTACCAGTATTCAATCTGTACACGAGAAGAAAAAACAAGGCAAACGGAGAGGAACACAAACAAAAGAGTCAAAGTTTAATGGTTTTTCTCTCTCTATCTACAATTCAAGGGGAAGAAGATACAAAGACGGACCACTGGAGAGAAATGTAGAAACATCCATCTATATCCAAACACTATTTTTGGTAAAGATTATATATATATATATTCTCTATATTGATTCCAAGAAGTTTCAAACAAAACAATTTGCTTCATTTAAGGATAAGAATGAACTAAAAATTTGAACAGTCTTTGTCAGGAACCCAATCCTTATCGCAGACAATAGATTGTGAAGTTAAATAAGATATATTTGATTCAAACATTTCAATGATTCAGCTTTGATACGCAAAACTGAATATAAAAATTGCGTTTATTTTATATCTTTAACTGTTTAAATAAAACCAAACAGTTAATCAAGAAAGATTATTTTATTTGAAAACGCAGTCGTGGCTTTGTGATAATGATATTATAATTATAAAAGCAATCAGCAATACAACAGCGCAAAACTTAAAGCAGTTAGACTTTTTTTTAAATTTCCAATTTCAAGTTTACAGAATAACATATATCTTAAAAAATAAATACAAAGAACCAGATAGAAACAAATGACATCAGTTAATCCGTCAACTTAAATCTGACAATCCAATAAAGCTTCCATAACGAAACAGGAGGCAGTGCAGAACGGGAATCAAGGTGAGACCTATCCATTTCTTCCTGGTTATCACACAGGAAACAGAGGGTCAGGAATCAGTTTAATTCTGTGAGGGTGCTTGCGGAGACAATCGTGACAAAAATGTAGCAATACCACCCATTTTTCTCTAGGCCATTCAGGGACATCATGAATAGGATCGTACCAACGGATCGTAAGGGCTTGTGACTGTTTCTAGCGACAACATCCTCAAAGAACGACACCTAAGGGTCTTTTTTAATTATCCCCTCCCTTGTTTTAGGACAATCTACCTGCATTCCACTGCAGAACTCTAAGAAATTCACACTGAGAACCAGACTGAAGGCAGTGTTTATAGATCATTTTAAACGTATCAGAAATTGAACGGAGGATCAGGTAGATCTACGTAGCACTCCAAGTAGTTAGCAATTAATCATAATAATAACTCGTTAAAATTTTTAAAATCAGATTTTGTTAGTATATAAAAAGAAAATTGCGATTTCAATCATAAAAAATCGTTTTCAATTGTTATTTATAGGACAGTAGTTTAATACAAGATCTATTATTATCCAAACCAATAAAACGATTTTATTTTTCTACAAAAGCTTAGATTGGTAAATTACAAACAGCATTCAATATAACACTTAACATTTTAAATATATAATTATTTTTTATCGTTATGATTTTATAATGAAAACGCTTCCTTGTGATACTGGAAACCCTAAGTGGGTAAACAAAATAACACATTATTCATTTTGCTATTATTATAAGGCTTCTCCGTGGAAAAGTAAAGGTAGAATTTAAACTTTTTTTTTTTTTTTTTTTAATACTCTTTCAACAGGTAAGAATGCCTAAAGGAATCTAGAATAATACTTTTTGCTGGCTACATGAAAATTGCAAGTTTGCGTTTTCGTAAATGAACTTCATCAGCATTTTAAACAGGATTCTTATACCACGCGCTCTCGAAGAATTATCCTACAATAGTTTTGAAAAGATAAAATTTTGTCCAGTCAGTAAGAAAAAAGTGCCAACGAAGGTAATGAGTATGAGATCGATCGCATGATGCATTGGATCGTTTTTCGTATCGTTTGATCTTAAATTAAAAAGACAAACACTAAATGGAATCAACCAAGTAAATGGATTAACAAATGGACTAAATTAAATACAAACCAAAAAGCTGGCAATTGGCGTACCGATTACGGAATACCAATGGGTAAGTTAGGGGGTATAGGGGGTATTAGGGGTTAATAGTTAAGGGGTATATCCCCTTAACTTCCTCGTCTTAATTCATATAAATGTTTACAATTTTATTTGACTGCTTAAGGTTAGTAATAATAAAAAATAAAGTTTCTAAAAATTAAAAGATGGTACTCTAAAAATTGAAAAAATAAGTGAAAGTAAGATAAAAATAAAAAGTTAAAGATTAAAATTAAAAGAATTTAAGTTTAAGTTCGGTACAATTAGGGACCAGTTGTCGATGCCATAAATCTATTGAAAATGATATAAGAAACCAAACAGCACAACGATAACGGTAAATACACAGATAAGATTACATATTTCTGGTTCACAAAAAATAAAAAAAATAATAATAATAAATAAATAATAAACAAAAAAATAAGCAAAACAACTAAGCTAAAAAAAAATATAAATTTAGTATTTACAATAACAATGACGTATTATTTTTTTTCCCCTCTTATTCAAGATATTCTATTTCCATTTTTTTTTTTCCCCCCACACAAATTTCGATTACGATACCTTGAATAGAAAAAAATCGTCATCGAACTTGCACATAATAATCAATGTAAAAACCATTTCATTTAAAAAGGAACTGCTGGTTCACTGTGTGCTTTTCTTCCCGCCGTTCTGCTTCTTGCTTCTGTTCAATGGTCCGAGAAATACCAAGAGGTGAATGATATTTGCGAGGAGGCGGTTAATAGGGGAGGGTTTTATAATGCAGTATTCGAAAACGTACAAAAGATGGCATGAAAACGTTGTTATTTAATGGCCGAAAAGGGGCGAAAATGAATCCGGAAAGCTGAAGGTTTTTCGCCTTAATGTTGGGAAATCTCTCTTTGGAAGAAATAATCATTTCAGGATAGTGTCAGTCAAATAGATGTCTCTTGTTTTTTTAAAAATAGCATTACTGGAATGGGGGGGGGAATCCAATCGCTTCATCCGTTAAAAGGAAAACCATTATATAGTATTTTGTTTTGCTTTTTTCTCGACATTTTATTTCATTTTAAAAATGGTCGGAATCGCTAAAAGGAAGCCAATTTTTTACATAAATTTACCTCAAGAACTTTTTTTACATATATATTAATAAGACTACAGATAATTTTGTTCATCAATAAAAATTTGGAAATTCGTTACCTCGATATTGGAATTCGTTTCCTTGACAAACAACATAGATTACTCTCGTCACATATTTTTACAGAAAAAAAAAAAAAAAAAAAAAAAAAAAATACTAACATATAATAAAAATAATTAATCAATTAATTTTCGTCTTCTCAGTTTGAATTTGATGCCTCCATAAGTACATGCATATTAATTATTTCTAAACATATGAAAAAATGACTCTTGACTCTTTTAGCAGAACTATACGGGACAAAATGAAGTCATCGTATATTAGTGAATTATTATGTAACACCCAAGAAGTCTGGAAAACAATCGGAGATGACTGGAAAGAATTGAGTGGAAAAACACGCAGAGAGACTGTTGCCAATTTTAGATTAAGAACTGGACACGACTGCCTGGTCGAACATCTTGCCAAAATTGGAATTGTGAACTCTGGTATATGTGTTTTAACTCTGAATAAGGTCCATCTACTTGTTTGCACGGGACTGGACTTTTTATCTTACAACAGAAGGGTAATGATTGAAGGGCCAGAGAAAACATGTCCTGATCACAAAATGATGATCTCTATATAATAAGGTCCATCTACTTGTTTGCACGGGACTGGACTCTTTTATCTTACAACAGGCCAGAGTCCTCATCACACGGACTTTAATGTAATATGTGTTTTATGTAAGACAGAGAAAATGAATAAGGTGTTTGTGGACTCTTTTATCTTACAACAGAAGGGTAATGTGTGTACTCTTTATTGAAGGGCCAGAAAAACATGTCTTCATCACACGGACTTTAATGATGGCGATTCCAGCTTTTTAATTTTTATCCTTAGAACATTTATCTGTTTTTTGCATGTCTTTTGGTCGTTTTTTAAGAATGTCTGGCATTTTCCCTCTGTATATTTTTTTATGATTTGTTTATTGGTTCTTTTTGTTTCAACGGTAAGTGACCAAATTTTTTATCCTTAGTTTAGCTAGTTTTTAAGGTCTTTTGGTCGTTTTTGTTATTGATTTTCCCTCTGTTTTTGATTTGTTTATTGGCCTTTAAAAGTTCCAATAAAACCATAGATAACAACAAACATATAGAAAAGATTTTTACTGCGATATTTCATTTCAAAAAATAACATTGATATACAAATAGTAATATTGTTGGAAATTGAAATTCATAGAGCACACTAGCTCCAAAGGGGCCTCATCTTAAGCAAGAATTCGAAAAGTTCAAGTTAATTAAATTTTGGATAGCCCAAAGCATTTAACTGAAAAGCAGATGGATAGGGCAAAAAGAATATCCACGGTTGAATGACTGATAACTGGCCCAATCTTCGGCATGTGCATTACGAAAGCATAAGATATAGGTTTGCTTAGAAATTAGAATTACAAACTAAGAGATATCAACAAGTGAATGTAAATAAATTTAAGAAACTCAGTGAAGGAAGAAAAGGAAAGAAAATGGGAGGACAGGATCATTGAAAAATTATTATAGGTCTCTTAATATGTATGGTTGGTTCGTAAATTTCAATTTCTTGCATGTCAGGGATGTTGTGATTTAATAAAATGTTTGATAAAAGGATTTTTTTTTCATGAAGTCTTTTAGAGGGAGAAGTTGAAATGATTTTATGGAAGTCTGCATTTCGCATAAATTATCAGGCTTCAGTAATTTGTCGGATGACAATAGTTTGTTGCGCTTCTGCTGTTTTCATGTTTCTCTACTGCATAGATACAAACCAAGCATTAAGATTGGAACATCGAAATATAAATCAATAATTTGTTATATCAACTCATGCTGTCAGGAGTTATAGTTCTTCCGATATTGTTTCTACATTTGTTTGGAATGTTTAATATGATTGCTACCAGGTTAGATGTTGATCTAGTTACAATCTAAAATGTTTGGTTTCCGGTTTTCATGTTAATGGTTGTTCTTGCAGGTAGACAGATACTTGACTTTGTTTTTTACTGAAGTTCTATTGCTGTCTGAGTTTTATTTGCATTAATAGTAATTTTACTTAAAATGATTGAATATTTATTGAGAACTAAGGCCAAATATTTTAGGGAGTAGTGTTTTTTTTTTTTTTTTTTTATTTTTTATTGTTGTTGTTGCAAATTAAAGATGGAAGAAATTAAGAGTGAAATTATGTTATTACAATTAACATAAATTATAATACCTCAATTTATAATATACTGGTTACAATTTACTGGTTATTTATTACAATTTATAATACTAACAAGTAATAAAGCAAATTTTCATTTCAAGTCAAGTTAATTTAAGACCCAATGCTCCGCTATTAGGTGTGCTGAATTTATTTATTATGGATTAGATTTAATAAAGGAAAAAAAATTAATAAATTCATAATTTGTGAGAATATAAGTATTGTAAATGTAAAAAATTGAACGAACATTTATAACTAAAAGCTTATACATATCAATCTTAAACTTATTCATTATACTTATCTTTCTCAAAGTGAAAAAGCTCAAAGCCAACAATTCCCTTCGATAACAAAGGGAAAATTGCAACAACGACATTCCTTATTTGTGCACATTTCATAATGTTATTTTCTTACTTAATAAAAACAAATTACATAAAATTATTTACATACATTGTTAAAGCCGATGTTATATTTCCTGAAATCTATGTAATTTTTTTTAATTGCCCTAAGTTGAGAAAGTAATTGATAAAAATAGTATTTTATTCCCCCCTGGCAAAGTCCAAAATTTTTGCTATTTTATTAAGTGCGGAGAATCCGCAGTAGTAGACATCATTGCGACTCCATTTTGACAGCTTTTGAGAAATAGTTGAAAAATGGAGGTGGAAAGTTGATGTTAATAAAATTATGAATAAATCCTTTAATCAATACATGATCAAAGGCTTTTTAATATCGATAAAATCTGTTTCATAGCGTTTGCCTCTCTTTAAACCTTACATACGTAATAACTTACATGACTCTGAGCAATTGGAAGGTGGTAGATAAATTTAGCTCAAAAATCAAATTGTTTAAAACAAACGGTATTATGGGAATTAACAAGATATTTAATCTATTAAAAACTGTGTTTTAGCTATTTTACTAAGTAAAGACAGGATTATTTTCAGGATTAGTGGTATCTTTCCAGTAACGAAAGTGTTTCAGTTCCAGAAGTTCATTAATAACGTAGTTGTGTGGTGATGATGGTGGGTGGGGGGTATTTTATTTCAATTCCAACTATTAGTTTACACTCTCCCTGTATATATCTTGTTCAAATTTTCAATCGTTCATAAAATACTTTTTATTCATCCACTCAAGTTCAAATACATTTTTTTTTTTGAACTTGTAGTGGATGACACTTGATGTTAATACAGTTTTTTCACATATCAATTCAGTAATAAAATTTAATTAGATAATTTTAGTTTTTTTTTTTTTTTTTTTTTTTTAGATTTAAATTGCATGTATCTAATAATAGATGGCGCCAGATGCAAGAGAAAATTTCAACTTTATTTGTAAAGAACTTTTCTGCAATATAGTGAAAAAAAGTAGAAATTGACCTAAAAAAAAAAAAATTTTTTTTTATTACTTGTTTATAGAATTAGGCAAATCTGTAGATTTTTTTTTTTTTTTTTTTTTTTCTGTTTTTTTGATGAAGGCAGTGATATCAGATGGGTTGGAAGAAAGATATGTGGAGAGAGAATAAAATATAAGAAGAGAGATAAAGAAAGGCTTTTTTCTTTAATGTTACAGCTAAAATCTGTTGAGAATGTTATGCCTTTTCGTAAATGTTCTTTATAGCTATATTCCAGGACTTCGTTTTAATGTTTGGATGGATCTCATTTCGGCCATCATCATTAAAAAAAAAAAAAGTTTTGATGCGTTAAAATGAGCAGAAAGAGTGTTTTTATAAATTTCTAGATCCATTTGGTCTGAAGGCGTTGATTGGCATAGCTAAACAAAATTTTGAAGTGATTCTTATCAGTATATTGCTATCATTATCATTAAGGATATTGAAATTAAGCTTGAAATTGAGCTATGATCAAAGTCAATTCAAACACGGGAGAAATCTCGTAACGAAATGAACAATAACAAAAATAAAATATCAGCTATTAAGTTGGATTTGAAAATGGAGCCCTAATATTCAAGTTCTGTTTTGTTGGCAAAGTTGGAAGGGTATATATGTATATGCGGCAAAAGCATATTCAAGAACGAAACCGGAACTAGTGAAATTATACAGGTGGGAATAAAATAAGCAGTAAGAATGACAAAGAAAATCTAAAAAGAACAGTTTTAAAAAAAAACGCCATAAGAATGAGTGGAAAAATCTTAAAAGAAGTTTGAAAATTGTGTTTTGTTATACGATAAGAGCACTCTTTAAAGGAATGGCTAAAAATAATTCTGTTTTTTATTTAATTTATTTATTTATTTTTTTTTTCCAGATTTGCGACAATTCTTTTATTTCCAAACGAGTTTATTGAGAATTTTTTAAGAACTGAAATATATATATATATATAATTTTTTAAAATTTTACGTTTCTAACCTAAGGATGCTCGGTAAAGGCTTTAATAAATAATAAAGTTAAATTCGTACAAAAATAAAAAATTAATAAAATCTTGCAAAATAAAAAAAAAAAAATAAATAAAATACCAGAATTCAGGTTCTGGGAAGAGCCTTTTTTCTGGAGAACTTTTGACTTATGTTTTTTATTTCAGATATGCTCCGGTTGCTCCATACGTTTCAACAATAAATACTTTTTATGGCTTCTACACAACTGGTTCCTAATTGTACCGAATTTTTAACTTAAACTCATTTTTATTTTGTACCTTACTTTTATTTTTATTTGAAGTATTTTTATTTTTCTGAGTATCAATTTAAAATTTTTAAACTATTTTTTACCATACTAACATTTAAAGCAGCATTTTTTTATTAATTGTGATTTAAATTTATGAATTAAGATGAGGAGGTTAAGGGGTCTTATCCCCATTGGTACTCCGTAATCAGTACGCCAGTTGCCAGTAATTAATATGTAATTTATTGCAATTTTTCATTAAACATATTGAAGACAATGTTCTATTCGTTCATGAATATCTATTTTTAGCCTAAGTAAAATGACTACATGACACATAGTATGGAGTCAACTAATTATTGCCCACAAATCCGCGCAAGTCAATACAGCAAGATTGGATAGACATTAAATAAATTATCTTTCGAAGATCATTCCGGTTAATAATATATTATCCAATATAATATCTAAAACATTTAAATTTAAAAATAAATATTCTTGTTAAATTTGCCTCATCATCTGAAATTCACTACTCAATTTTAAATATTCCGGCTTTATTTAATCTTCCTTGTATGAAGTTCTAAAAATATTTTGAAGAAACTTTAAAATCAAACAGGATTAGTGTCCAAATTCGTTTTCCGACTCAAAGAAAAAAACTTTTATTGCAATATATATAGCGATTCAAAGCTGTGCTCTGATTAATTTTATTTTTTAAAAAAATGTTTAACACTAGATACTTTTTAATACTAGAATCTTTTTTCCCTCTTTCGCCATTTCGAAGTTACACGAATTAACAGTTAAGAATTTTTTACACGATTTTTATTCACATTGACACAATCAATCAAAAATAAAAAAAATAACTTAAATTCAAGAAAATTTTGAGAATTCTGTAGAATTGCATTCCCGTTACTATTAAAACTATCTCGCAAAGAAAACATTCACAAAACTAACAGAAAACAATTGTTCAATTTATGAGAATCCTTTTTACGAATAATTTTTAAAAACGTATCTATCGAGTAAAAAAAATAGCTTTAGATGTTTAATGCATTATTAATTATTATTATTATTATATTAAATGCAAAATAAGCATTAATTTTAATATCAATATAATACATTGCCATAATTATTGCTAGAATTTGAGAGATAATTATTAATAAAAACTCAATTTAACAACAATAATTTAATACGTTTATTTTATTTTGTAAGAACGATAAACACATTTCAGAAACAAATAATGCTATAAGAAAAAAAAATAATTCGTGAATTAGTATTAATTTATTAACAATTCGTGACTAATTCTTAATGCTTCACCGTAAAATTTTATATATTTCTTAGTTTAAAATTAAATTAATATTCAACTAAATGAAAAAAATTTACGAAAACTAAAAAAAAAAAAATTTCTTTAACATTACTAATTGTAAAACATTTAAAATTAATAACAGAAAAATCAAAACACGATAAGGATTAAAAAAAAAAAAAAAAAGACGAGAAAAAAAAAATGAGAAGTACAAGACTATTTTACAATTAAGCCCAGTCGAGTCGCACATACTATAATATAAAACTTGCGCAAACTGAATCACTGAATACCAAAGAGAGGAAATCGCACAATGAAAAAGCTCCCAAACTTTTAAATGAACTACCTTATGAGAAAAATAAAAATAATTGTAAGCGGCGAGAGTCGAAAAGCATTAGAACTTCACATTGTAATCTCTTCTCCACGAGATAAGAGGCAAGATCAAGAACAATATATTTTTTTATATATAAGCATACTACAGAAGCAACACGTGACGAGGTCTGATGGAAATAGAAAAATCGCCGCACGGAATAAGAATCGCCAGTTTCGACAAGGTATTGTTCTCGGCAACAACAGCAATAATTCAATGAAACATTGCTGTTGTCCAATGGTGTTC
Organism: Caerostris extrusa; assembly: GCA_021605095.1. Lineage (NCBI taxonomy): Eukaryota > Metazoa > Arthropoda > Arachnida > Araneae > Araneidae > Caerostris > Caerostris extrusa. The sequence continues at coordinate 9,917 of BPLR01020110.1, read as the reverse complement.
TTGCGACGGGAGATGGAGAAGAAAAAATAATAAGGCACATTCAAAACACTATATGTAGGCGTAATACGGCTTCAATGGCAGTCCTATGAACATTGAGGTACACAGAAATGTGTTTGTTTCTACAACTCAACAAGTGGTCATTATAATGGTCGACTGACCCAGACTGTTTGGGACGGATGTCCCACCTGAACCGAATAAATGCTGTACATGTAAATACCTCGTTTTTTTTTACTTCATCCGGAAAAAAGGATTTATGCCCTTCATTAGCATTTCTTTTAAAATCAAAGGCATTTCCAAAGAAATACATGAACGTAACAATTTTAATAAGTTTTTTTACTCTATAAAGCCAATGTCTATCTGTGTACCTGACGATAGTGAATTAATTCTCCTTTTACTATATCAAAATTTAAAATCAAAATACATTAAGCAGAATTTAATAATAAACATGAATTAATTAAATAATACATAAGTAAATAATACGTACATGTTCAATATTATATTAGCTTGCAGTATATATTTAATCTCCAAATCAGGGGTGGCCAACCCAAGGCCCGCATGCGACCCATCTTGAACATTTTTCCGACCCGTGAGATTTATCACACTTTTACAAAATCTATTTATTTTATAATGGCCAAAGTTGTGAAAAACCAATGTATTAAAAAAATTCATTATGTGGGCATCCATATACTCAAAAATTGCCGAAATTATGAGAAAAAATTAAATTTTGATCTTAAAATAATATTCTTGCGACTTTATGACAATATCTGATATTGTCTATTATATTTATGAGTTCACAGAATAATTAAATTATATTCTACGAACACATGAATCTTCGAACATATAATAAAACAGGTTGTAATATGAATATAAAAATGTCTATACTGGGTCTAAATCTAATAAGGGGATATATAATTTTATATGCGGCTCGCGGAGTTACGATGCATTTCCAAAGTGGCCCGCAAGATCATTTCAGTTGGTCACCTCTGCTCTAAAGCATTAAAAATATTTTGACATAGTAGAATTTTACATATTGCACTTTTTTTTAACGATAATTTCATTTAATTACTTCTCGAATACTGCTACTAAAAACACACATTCGGTTTTTTTTCAATCAATGATGAAAATGTTGTAATTATTCAATCCTTAACAGTCAATATCTACCCTCAACAATAAAGATAAGCCAAGAATTCTATTTTTAATTAAGATGAAAATTAAGAATTCTTTACTCTTTTTCAATGAATACAGAACACACACGCAATATTAAAAAGGAGGCAATTCAACTGTATCCTTCAATAATACAATCAGTAGCGAAAACAGTTACTACTATAGCAGCATACCAAGTAAGTGTTGAAAGACTTTTCTTAGCCTTAAAGCTCATAAAAAGCTATCTTGAACAATGAAAGAAGATCGCATAGATACCATTCTTTTTTATTAAAAAGAAATATAATAAAATTTAATGTATTACAAATATAGCCTCTTTGTGATTAAAACGTCCATTTTCTTTTGTTTGCCTTAAGCTTTTCGATAGTAGTTTGGTACTAGTTCATTTAGTACTGCTACTTTTTGCAGCACACATTTTTTGTAAACCACTTTAGAAAACAAAAGTGTCTTAAATGAGTGCAAATACAGCACCTTTAAATTTGTTTTAAAAAAAATATTATGAAAAAAAAAAAAAAAAATACTTTATAGATACAAGTTAATAAAAATTAATTTATTTTACAAATTATTCTAAATCTATTAGTAACGATCATGGAACATAAAATTACGGAAAGAATCGGGAGTTGAATAAAAATCCAACTAAAGATCCTCTGATTTCAACGATGGTTCACTGTATTAAATCTAGAATGTTATTAAATATTTTAAGCAGTTAAATTCTGTTTCTGCGATGTTAGAATAAAAGTTTTAAGAGAAAGAAAAACTATCTTCAGTGCGGAAATAAAAATGTTGTTTCTTATTCCCCTTGGTAGACAGCAGCAGCAACTAGACCAAATCCAAGAACCCCTGTGGTCTCATGGAAGGAGGGAAAGGGGGGGGCAGCTTCTGTTGTGATGTAGCATCCTTAGGTAGAAGTCTGACTAGGCTCCGTGACGCTGAAAGAAGGACAGTGCCTTCCGAGAGGACTTTTAGGAAGAACTACCCCACATCTGCGTATCGTAAGGGAGAAAAATCCCACCGACAGTAGTCCGACTGACGAAACAAGACGCTGAACAACACAAACGCCATCAAGTCTCATCATTTTTGAAACAGTGTCTACAACAAACCGCCAGCGAATGGAACCTCCGCCCTAATGCTCACCAGCGACGCGTTTGTCACTGAGCTATGAGTCGGGCTAATAACGTGGATATGATCACTATATTTTTAAAAACAAAATCACAAATAATCGTTTGAAAACTACTAATTTCATTTATTTTTTAATAAAAAAAAACTTGTTTTGGAAAAGCAAATAGTTAAATTAAAACAAAACACAATTACAAGATTAGATTTTATTTTTAACTAAACTTACTCAATTCCGATGCATCTGCATGTTATTATTGTTATCTTTTCATTAAAACTTGTCGCGTGCTATCTGACCCATTTACCTGTCGAAATCCACCTTTCCGGGTATAAAGAAGCAACCACGAATCAACTAGACGGAGAATGATGAAATATCAGATGATAGAGGGTCATAAAATTAAATGATAAGCCAGTGAAAAAGCGAACCGTAACACAACGAACTCCTTAATCCATTATTCTTTGCATAAAGTGCTCCAAGCATTTGGTGATTTATTTCTACGGAAGTAAGGTAACTTTTTAAGTTTTCATTTTCCAGTTTAATCGGTAATTAAAAATTCTACACGTGGCTTTCACACTTTTGATAATTTCTTAATAAGTTCGTTTGCACGTAATTAAGTTACTGTACATGAATTTACTATATCATGCCTGACCTGTATCACGTCAAAAAAAAAAAAAATGGGGGTTTTTTTTTTCCCCCATTTGAAAGAGATATTTTACAAGGATTGTTTTGAAAATTTATATAATGGAATATGATGGTTGGAATGCTTAGCATAGTGAGCATTTACAGCATTAATTTCATTTTTAAGCATAAAAATCTACATATAGAAAGACAGTAATAACAGAAATGACGACATAATAATTATGAAATGAGTCAGTATTTCATATTTAATTACTGTTGCATAATAACCATGATAATTTATTGTACCCACTTTCAGATAATTATATTCCTTTTAAAGCAAAAAACAAAATACAGAAAAGTTATCACCAATTGTAATGTTATTTTCATCATAATTCAATTTTAAATGAGTATCATTCAGTTTATTATATACAGGAATTTTAAAAAAATCTGCTGTGAGTTACGTACATAAGTTGGAATGTGCAGGTTGGGTCACCAGATTGTAACTGGATATGGTTGAGTTGAGATACTTGAGGCACAGGTTGGAGAACTCGCAGCTTTATTGACACACATATAATTAGAGATATACAATATTTAACACAAAGACAGAGATTCGTGGAAGGACTCCACTTCTAAGTCGAAAACCCAAAATCGGAAAAGCACAAGGTGCACAAAATATACTTCCTCTCCGGGTGAGAGTCAGCAGGTAACTAATGCGCCGGGATGCGCACAATATATTTCCTCTGGGGATAAGAGACTATAAACTAAACGTTATTCAACAGAAGCGCGTGGTTGCGCTGTACTTCCTCTCGGGTGAAAGTTTCAAAGCCGACTGACCATTTCTCCTGAACGACACAGGGGACTACTCTCTTGCCAGTGTGTAGGCTTGGTTTGTCGCTCTACGGTCATTTTTTGCACACTTCAGACTAATTAGACCGGGAACCTACAGCCTAACGTGGATTCCGAACCACTCACAAACATCTATGCCACAGGCAAGGATTCGAACCTGAAGCCTGTGGTACCAAAGGCCAAAGTGCTAGCCAATTGGTCATCAGGTCGTTTGTCAGTGTGAAGGAGGAACAAGCTGTAATTATAAAGTTAGTCGTTTTAAACTCGTTTCAGTTGTCCTGTGATGATACTGGCAATGATTTACTTTTTCTTTTTTTATGGCAGATGTGTAATACTATTAAGATAATAGGAAAACACTGTTGCGATAATAATGATAAAATGTCAAAATAGAGCGATAAATCTTTAAAGCTATTTCAAACGGAAATTCTCTTAACTTTTGTTAAAAGTTAATTTACCGGAGATTCCCTCTAATTTCTTAAATGAAAAAGCAATATTTTTTGGAATTACAGGAAATGTCATTTTTTTTTTTTTTTTTTCAAGTTAGTTTCAATAGTGGATGAAGGTATGGATGAAAGTAAAATGATTCAGTTCACTTTCAGAGAAACCAACAAGGAAATTCTTTTAAATCGAAAGCAGTAGTTCCCAACTGCATGTGTTCCTAGAAACACATGTTGCAAGAGTGTGGGAAAAATATATTTATTTTCATAGAAAAAGTATTATATTTTTTCACTACAGCAAAAATCTTCACGAATTTTGGAGCATACTAGTATCTGAGTAGACATTTTTAAAAAATGTAACAACGAAAATTAGTTCAATTAACAATAAAATAAAGACTTAAATTGCAAAATAATAAAAGATAAAGATTTTTCATTACAGATATTTTTTTTTTTATAGCATCTAAATAATAATAACTTAAATGAGTACCATTTTAAAACTTTTTAGAAATTTTATTTTTTTATCCAACACTTAAAGCAACCGATTATTAACTGTGATCAAATTTATGAAAATGAGGAGGGGGTTTATTCTCTGTTACCCTCTTTGTAGCCTTCCTCTAGTGCCTTGCCAGTTGCTTGTACATTCCAAAAGATTTAGAAAGACAAACGATTCGGTTTAAATGTTCCAAATTCATAAGGGGTTTACCCCACATCCCTTGGTATCCTTCAATGTACCCCATTGGTACTGTCATATGTACGCCAGTTGCCGAATCCGAAAACATTTATTATTATTCAGAATTTTAACAAAATATTTAAAAAGACAAACGATAATCTATTTTTCCTCAATTTTTTTAAATAATATGTTATTGTTTAAATGTTCCCAATTTCTTCAGAAAATATAAAAGCTTATTCAATATATTCTCTCCGCGAAGCTTAATCCGAGTTAAACTGTTGGTCCCGGTCTAATTAGCCTAAAGTGTGCACAAAATGACCGTAGAGCGACAAACCAAACAGCGAGACTTAAATGCTTCGCAAAAAGAAGCATTCATTACTCATACTCCAATCTTTCAAAATACATTAATAAATAATCCAAGGTTTTGAAATGTACCCTTTAATTTACGATGTGCATTTTAAAAATAATCTTATAATTGACATACATGTTATTTATTTCAACGCTTCTGATTTAGTGATGTTTTGTATCTACTGTTATTTCTGGGCATGAAATACGAAGCAATGACACAATCAGATATAAATTGATTTTGATTAACAATGAAAAAAACCCATGATTACAATTAAAAATCGATACAGTGTGAACAATACGGAACATAATTAATTTCACATCTGACGCAAGATCGTAAGTTTAAAAAAAAAAATCACTGGTGACGCACAAGTATACCACACACGTCACACGGAATAAAACAAAACAATCCCATCCAATCGTTAGTTCCGTTCACAGAAAACAGTCATACACTCCATTGTGCGGAACAACTGATGCCTTTGACGAATACTCTCAGTCATCAACAATGAGAATATAAAGATTGTATCGAACTAGCGGTGTTCTGGTACACTGAGAAAAGATCCTCAGACTCGCAAACTTTTTTTCTCCTTCTTATCAAACAGTGAGAAGTTAATTAGGAAGGCAGAAAAATATTCCCATCTCCTCAGTTCAATAAACGATATCAGTATTTGGCTATAAGAAAACATTTCCGTGACTAATTCTTCTTAATCCCAGAAGTCTGGTTGCCAGCCAGTCAAGGACAAAGATTCATCATCGCTGCTCATTTAAGATGGATTCCAAAATGAATTAAGATTCAGATGAATAATATATCTGAATATACATTAAAAAAAAAAAAATAAATATATATTATTACAAAAGATCTATAAATATTTTCTTTAAATCACTTAAATTCCACTAGAACAATTTTTTTTTACACATTTTTGCATTTGTAAAAAAAATTTTCATAATAAAATGCATAAGACTGGTTACTAGTCATTCAAGGAAAGATTCGTTATCGCTCATTCAAAATGTATTAAAATACAGATGCATACTACAATATATCTGGAATATACATACATGAAAAAAATAATAATAAATACATTATTACAGAAGATCTTTTCTTTAAATCCTTATTCTACCGGAACTATTTTTTTCACATTTTTGCAACTGTAAAAAAAAAAAAGGTTCATAATAATGTGCATGGTACTTAAGAATTCTTTAAGTTTTTTTTTTCAAGAATTTGAATGATTTGGTATTGGTTTGTCACTCTACGGCCATTTTGTGCAAAATTTAGACTAATTAGAGACCGGGACCTACAGTTTAACGTGGATACCGAACCACTAGCAAACATCAATGCCAACGCCAGGATTCGAACTTGATAAGAGTTTGAATGAGATCAGCGAATGAAATGATTCACTTCGCAAAAATGGATAGTAACATTTTTTGAGTGGCAAAAAATTAGATAATGAATAAGTTGACACGCAATTCATCCGGTGATTCCAAATTGCTGCAATTTCATGTCCGATTTAGCTAATGAAATGCTGAATGTGATTTGATACTTAAAAATAAAATAATGAACAGAGATTTGTTTAGCATTAGTAGAGTACTTGATGGTATTTAGAAAAAGCAAATTGAAACACAAATCTTTTAACCAGAAAAATTGAAGAGAGAAGAAGTAAAAAAAATGAGTATATCTGCCAAATAGAACTGTCAACATGATTTGTAACGAAAAGATCTTTACAGCAAATAAATCTTAATACTTCTAAGAAAAGAAAAAGTCTTTTGCCCATTGTAGCATTCAATTCAATTAAAAAATATGGTTTAATAATCGTAAACTGCCCCTTTTAAGAAAAAAAAAAATTTAAAAGATAAATTTCAAGTACAATAATTATATGTTTGTTTAAAAATTTAAAATTTATTTTCTGAATAAATAATCACGTACTTATTGCTCACACTCCCTCCCTATATATATCTTGTTCAAATTTTCAATCGTTCATAAAATACTTTTTATTCATCCACCTCAAGTTCAAATGTATTTTTTTTTTAATTTGTAGTGGATGACATTGATGTAATAATACAGTTTTTTCAAATATTAATTCAGTAATTAAATTTTAATTTTTAGTTTTTTTTTTAGATTTAAGTTGCATGTATCTAATAGTAGATGGCGCCAGATAAACTTAATAAAATGAAGGAAAATTATTTATAAAGGACTTTCCGCAATAGAGTGAAAAAGTAGGAATTGACTTTAAAAATTTTTTTTATATATATTATTACTTGTTTCAAAATTAAAATCGTTAATAAAGACAATAATCTTGCATTAATGAAAAAAAAAAAAATTTTACTAATATAATTTTATCATGATTTAATAAATCTAATTTTCTATATTCAATCTTTCTGTATCTCGGTATTTTCTTATAGGAAATCGATGTTCATTAATTTTAAATAAAGATTGCGTTTTACTTCTATTGAATAGGATTAATAAATAAGCTAGCAACACGGAATTTCATGTAAAACGTACAAAATTTGGGGTAAATAATTAGGGGAGGTAATGTAACCTCGAATCCGTGACAACCTTAAATCACACACGTGCTCCTGGATGGTGGTAAGTGAAAAACTAGAGGCTATGGCTACTTGCTGCAGAAAATGACTTTGTGTCGTCCGAACTTTAAACTAAATATACTACAGTGGAATGCTGGGTGGCCTGTCTGGCGCTAAATTTCAAGATATTAAAAGGATTTGAGAAGAAAGGGATGTTGATGTTCTGGTAATCCTAGAGGAAAATATCATAAAAAGAAAAAAATATCAAGTTCTTTAATGAAATGGCAAATACATCACTTTCGTGGATTCCATCATATGTTGAATGGATGGAAACGAAAGGGCAGAACTTCTCGCAAAAAAAAAAAAAAAAAAAAAAAGGGGGGAAACAGACGAAGTTCCTGGACAATGTCCTAATCCCTCTTGACTCTTTCAGAACTGTAAGGGGACAAAAATTAAGTCATCGCATGTTATTGAATAGTCATCTAAAACCAAAGGAAAAGTCTGGGAGATAATTGGGGATGAGTGGAAAAACTCGCAAAAAACGGCTGTTGCCAATTTTAGATTAAGAACTGAAACGAACTGCCTGATCAAACAACTGGCCAAAATAGTTATTGTGAATTCTGGATATATGTAATGTGTACAAAAGATACAAAATGCAAATCTGTACCAAATATAAGAATTCGCCTTTCTAGACATTAGAGGAGGTTGTAATTCAAAGACCCAAAAACATTCAAGCTTATTGATTGTTGAATGCTATTTGTCATTGCATATTATTTACAAGAGTTCTGTTTTGTATAAGTGTCTGTTTTATTTTTATATTTTTTTACATTAATGAGCAATAAAATATTTTTAATACTAATACTTTTTTTATGTTAGTGATTATCAAAAATTTGATTATGAATAAGCTGGCCTGCAATACATCTGATGATTCCAATTTCTGCAATTCAATGTCCGATTTAACTAATGAAATGCTGAATGTGGATTGATACTTTAAAAATCAAATAATGGACAGATTTATTTAACATTAGTAGAGTACTTGATGATTTACAGAGAAAGCAAATTTTAATAAAATCTCTTAACCACAAAATTGAAGAGAAAAGGTGTGAAAAATTAGTATGTCTGCCAAACAGAATTGACAATGTGATTTGTAACGAAAAGACCTTACAGGGAATTAGCACCATTGAGTAATGCTGCTAGATAATGTATTTGAAATATCTATAATATACATATTATAATAAATAACTTACAGAAAAAAAAAGTGTTCAGTGAAAATAGTTGCAATTGTATTGCTATATGTATGCATATGCATTTATATCCATTTATATGAGCTTTAGAACGGAAACGATATTATAATCTTTAAAATAAACATCGCAGCGTTTTAATTGTTTTCGCAATTAATGAACAAAACAAAGCTTTATTAACAGGAAATAGCAATGCAAGAAAAAAAAAAAAAAAATGCAAACAAAATGCCATTGATAAATGCATGGCGAATCATTAAACAGTATGTTTAGAAAAGGTAAAAAAAAAAAAAAAAAAAAAAATGTTTACACCAACGAGTAGCCATAGGAGAAAAGGTAAAGAGAAGAGTGAACTGGTTGCAAAAAATAAAAAAGGGGGGTTGTTATGATAATGGTTGTGCTCTCTTCGCAGTATATTATCAGTCAGGCAGGTCACTCAACTTTCGTTTTCCGTTACAATGCAACCGCGCAGGTTCACAATTAGCGTGTTTTAGAACATTTCTGGTTCCTCTCTCTCTCTCCGTGCTAGAAAACGAGTTTCCTTCTTCAACCTCGGCTACTGATTTTAAAGGTGCATAATATAAAAATCAGTCAACGTATTATTATATGGGAAAATAAATTATTTAATGTGTTTTCGTGTTTTTTTTCCCCCGAGTAACACTTAGATTATCAACATGCATTTAACAAAACATTTCAGCCAAACGATTTATTTATTTAAAATAAGTTTTAAAAATTAAATAAATAAAACCATTTTTGTACCGTTCGAATTCAGGATGTTTAGTTTGTAGTTGAAAAGTTTTTTTATAAATATAAATTACTAAGCAATGCCAAATGTTAGTGAAAAACTTCTAGTGCAATTAAAGTTTAAAAAAAAAAAAGATTTATAATAAGAATATAATAAGTAAAAATTGAACAAAAATATGGCTATTAAAATTGACTCTATAATTTTCTATGTACAGCAAACGATTTAT
>BPLR01020109.1:0-14615 GCA_021605095.1 Caerostris extrusa | reverse complement strand
TTTACGCATTGAAATATTTGAAATGCAGCTAACTGAAATATTTACCACATGGAAATAGTTGCAAATAAATTACAGTATTTCATTGCATACACATAAGCGTCTTTATGTAGTCCGGCTTAGTAAAATTTTGAACTTCATTCTTAATATATATGTTATTTCTATTTAAAAATGGTAAAGTATTAAACTTGGAGATATTGTGTTAAAGAACTTAAATTGTTGTATAATAATTATTATAAAATTAAACATCGTTATATAAGAATTATTATAAAAATTAAAACATTGTTATTTAAGAATTATTGAAGAATTTAATAATGTTATTTAAGAATTTTGATTTAATTTAACATTGTTATATAAGAACTATTTTAAAAGTTAATAATTTTTACATACAATTATTATAAAAATGTAACGCTATATAAGAATTTAACATTATATAAATATTAATGCGAGAATTTAACTATTATATATGAATTATTATAATTTAACATTGTCAGATAAAATTATTAAAATAATTTTTATACTGTTATATAAATATTATTATAAAATTTTAGCTTTAAAAAAATTAATTATATAATATTATTAAAAAATTAGCTTTTCAGTTTGTTCATTTTCTTTAGTTTCAAGCTTTTGAATTTAATTTGGCAACGTTTTATTAACTAACTAAGCTAAATGTTTTAGCATGTGTTTTAAACATTTAACCATTGCTTAAAAATAAGATGTATGTTTTGCAATAAACTATGTATGCACGCATTTATTTTTAATAAATATGGCACATTGTTTTGACAGTAAACAAAATTTTATTTGGAATAAATCGCATCTCCCCTTATTAATCATTATACTTACAAAACGTTGCAGCTAATATTTATAAATTAATAAATTGTAATGACTTAAATTATTTCCATTTTTATTATTTTTTATTGAAATGACAGCAAAATTTTTTATATATTTAAAACATTTGAACTAAAATGTTATAACGATATGTGGAAATTTGTCCATATTTGAATTTAATAATTAATTTTGTTTAATTATTTATTCAATCATAATGTTCTTTTGTAAAGCTAGCTAAAATATTCACAATTCGTTGAGAATGGAATCGTCTTGGACATACGCTATCTATACGCACCAAAAATAATTATTTTTAATTTAAATTATTTAAATTGTATTATTATTCAATAAATTTAATTTTTTCCTTCTTTTCAGCTATACGTTTCTAAAAATTTTTACACTTACATGCACATCATTTAAGTGAAAAATATGACAAATTCTAGGTATACGTCTTTTGTCATATTAAATTTAAATGATCATTAGTTTTAAATAATTTTCTAAAAAATTTTTATTTTAACTAAAAAAGTGTTTATAACACATTATAATTAATAATAAATATTTAAATTTTATAAACTTAATATACATTTTTATAATTAAAATATATTCATCTAAAAATATTAATATTTGTGTAATGTTTTAAAATGTCTACTCAACTTTCATCCTTATTAATTTAAATAATTAAAAATTAAATAGAACTACTTAAATCTACGATAATTAAAAATATATTAGATTAATATTCATTCATTTTTGGTTAGTTAAAAGATTTAAGAAGCTCTATATGACCAGTATAAAATATGATAAGCATTTTATCATATAAAAATGCATTGTTTTACAAAAATATGAATTAATGCTCTGTTTTTGACAAGATCCATTTTATTAATATGTTCTTAATGAAAAAATTCGAAAACCGTATTTGTATTTCTACTCAAATGCGGTGTTAGCTTACGGTTTTTCATACGGTTTTCTGAAAACTATTTATCGGAAGACTAAGACTATTATGTTACGGTTTTAACCAGAATGTTTGATTTAAAAAATATTTCTATCTCATACTCATCTTCTGCCTAAAACCATTCATATAAAATGGATGCATATGTCTACTTCTTCTTCTTCACTGGCGCTCGGCCGGATGGGTAGTGGTGGCTGGCACTCTGATCTTTGTTAACACATGCTTCAGGTTCAAATCCTGGCAATAGCATGGATGTTTGTTAGTTATTAGAATCCACGTTAAACAGTAGGTACCGTCTCAATTAGCCTAAAGTGTGGGCAAAATGACCGCAGAGCGACAATCCAAATCAATCTTCACTGGCGCAACAATCCCATAGCGGGAGCCAATAGGCCAGTCTTCCTATTGGCAGATTTTGAGACAGGGAGAAGCTTTCCTCTTTTATGGGGTACGGTTATCAACACAACGCTCTGCTATCGTATCAGACACCCGAATAGATTTCGAACCACTACTATCATCCATGTCATCGCCAGGACTTGAACTTGAAACCTATGGCACCTACGGTTCCTCATATATCACATTTTCTTCCTTTATTTATGAGGGGGAGTGAGAATTAGGATGGTGAACTGAAGTGAAATGTGTCATCTTTCACTGAAATGGATTTGAAGTGGTATTGATTAAGCATGTAGGAAAGTTTTTCAGGTTCATGTCAGCTGAAACTTGGAACCTTTGAAGTTATTTTTAATAAAATTTATTTCATTATATATATCAATAGAATTTCTCAATTAATTAGAAGTAGTTTCTGGCTTTATAAATTCTTTTGAATGGTATTAATGAATTTAGAATTCTTGAACTTGAGTTCATTTACTTTGAATATTTGTATTAGGAGGGTACTGCATTTGTAGAATTGAAAACATAAAACGAGATTGTGAGTATACTTTTATCTCAAAGTTGGGGATATTGAAATTTACAAACAATTTCCTAAAATTATTCACTGAATAAAGATTGTATCCTTATCAATAAAGGAATCTATGCTGTAACGAACACTATATTTTTAAATACTATCGTTTCATTTAATTTAACAATATGATTCAGGTTATTTGTAGCTAATGAAAAACTATTTTTATGCTAAAAGAATACTCAATTGTATAAATTTAAAATTTTCGGGGGCAAAAAAACATTTATATTACATTGTAAGTCAAGTAAATCCATTTCATGCAAGTGTCAAGTAATTTTTACTTAAAAATTACATTGAACTTCATTGTCATAAAAACGATTAAAAATTTAAAAATCATGATTTTGTATCAAAAATACATAAAGCTGTGGAAATATAAGTAAAATCGCATTACCAAATGTGTATTCAAATTAACAAAACTTGTGGAGTGTGGGGAGGAAGAGCCAGAATCGTATTTTCATTAAGAGATCGGTTGGAGTTGAAAATTTTGAAGATGTTACAGCAAGCAGTTTCGGTTTTATTTATAGTGCTTTAAGTCTATTTGTCACTTATCTGTAAAAGGTAATAATTTCAGCAAGAGTTCCTTGAAAGCTTTTGGGTTCATGTTTCTAAATAAGACTGTATATATATATATATGGAAGATTTAATTTAAGATGTGGTATGAAGATACCCTTGCAAAAATTAATTTAGACAATGAAATTTTTGTGTAATCAAACTCCTTTTGATGTTATATTAGTCTTATCTTTGGTTTTTGGAAATGTAAAAGAAAAACTATACATGCCTGTAAATGAAACGTAATATTTTTAAAATTCTTTTCAAAAATTAATTACATTGAACTAAATTTATAAATTAAATTAAATTTATAATAAATGCTATTTTTTTAACGTTATAACGTTAGAATATATCCTGCAGTGATTCATTTACTGTGGATTAGATATTAACTGAAGAATTCTTTCTGTCTATGTGTATTAAGAATGTCAGATTTATTAAAAGAATGTTATATTCTGCATGAAGTTTCTACTAACGGTTTAAAAACGGTTATAGGATGAAACTTAACAGATTTTCCATCGATCTAATATGTTCACAGGAGACTAATAATTGAAGGTCATGGAGAGCTAGTAGCAAGCAATGCAACGGACGAACTCTTTCGGTGTATGTGTATTGAGAATTTCAGATGTAATTAAGAAGAAAATATGCAAAAATAATTTTATTTTTTATTTAAACCAGATACATTATTTTCTGCATAAAATATCTATTAATATTTTTAAAAAGGGCTATTGGTTCAAACTTATCAGAATGATAAAAATTCCATTGAGACTAATAATCGGACAATATGGAGACTTAGTAGCAAAGCAATACAAAATGTAAGTACGTGAAAATTATAGATTGTGCATGCATTTAAGATGCCAATATCAATTTCTGAATGCAATATGTCTTTCGAAAATTATGATTTTTATTTAAAGAAATATATTGAAACGTCAATTATATTTAAAAATATTTTTTCTTTTTCATTTTCATTAAAATTTTTTTTTAACTACACAAACATTTTATACAACATTTTTTTACGAAATCTTATTTTTTTATGATTTTATAGTTTTCATTATCAAAATATCCTCTTTTTAGATGAAAAGAAGAAATATAAGGAAGACATTTTCTGGATTTTCATCAATTCTGGAAATCAAATTAAAAAAAGAATTTAAATAATATCATGAAATAACTTTCCTTTATAAAACTTTAAGTTTTACAATTTGTTTCTATTTAAGAACAATTTACGCTAGCAAATATTTATATAACAATTTATGTCTCAAAAATTTTTTTATGTTGTACAGCAATTAATGGGGGTCATTGAAATGTTATGTTTTATTTTAATACAGATCTAAAAGTGATATTTGGTAAATGATTATATGAAATAATATACAAGAAAAATATTTCTGAATTGTATTAAAATGTAAACAATACTTCGATATTTTAATACTAATAATGCCAAACAATGCATCGAAATTTTAATTCTAACAATTCTAAACAATGCTTCGGTATTTTAATGCTAACAATTCTAAACAATACTTCGATATTTTAAGGCTAACAATTAACAATGCTTCGATATTTTAAGGGTATCAATGCAAAGCAATGTTTTGATATTTTAAGGCTAAAAATGCTAGGCAATGCTTTTTGATATTTTAATGTTAACAAATTCTAAACAATGCTTTGCAATTAAACAATGCTAGTATAAAGTAACTACTCACTGAAAATGAATCATCTTAGTGATTTATATAACCAAATTGCTTTTATAATCTAATAAATTTTTATCGAATAAAATCTTTAGGAAAAATTGTAATATGAATATAATTTAAAGTTAATTAACATTCAATTTAAAAAATTATCCATTGAAGGCCAAATAATTATTCATTATCCATAAATATCCATTATGATTATACAATTATCCATTATCCTATATCAAAAAACTTTTTCCGGTTACTATTTACAGATTCATCTTTTTGAGGTAAAATAACATTATATGCATAGATATAACTTATTTAGAATTGGAAAATAAATACATACTATTCTATGTTCCATTTTACAACTATTGGTATAAACATTATTACAATACAAATTGAATTTGATTATCCTTCGAACTATTTTATACAAAATAAAATCACAATAGATGGTGAATTAATAAATTAAAGAAGGAAGAAAAGATTAACTTATTCCAAAGAACAACTTTTACCTAAACAAATGAACGCAAATTAAGAACAAAAGCACAGATTTTTGAACTTCAGAAACAGAAATAAAACAAAATGGCGGAGCTGTTTACTTTGTTGTCACCGTTCGTCTCGAAACTCCATTTTTTAAAAATGCGAATAGTTAGCAAAAACTTGTAAGCAGGATCATTTTCAGAATTCCCTGCAGAGAAGGGAAACAGTGTTTGGCTCAAATTTAATTAATTATAGGTTTATTGATTTCTTCGTTCTTCATCGGAAAGTCACACGGAACAGGGGTGAAAATGACAGTAACAAAATTTTTTATTATCCTGGCGAGTGATACGTCTGGAATCCAAGACAAGTTTGTTGCAGAAAAGTTGTGCAAACAAAATCGGTTGCACCTGATTATTTTTAAAAGTAGAATGAAGCGTTTCATTTAAATGATTGAAATTAAATTTTCTTTTGCTAAATTTTCTTCTGTATAAATTTGGAAACACAATTCCGTTCGTTTTTCTTAGTCATAAAAAATAAATACAACTATGCGGAATGAAAAAATGAGAAGGCCTATAGTAAAGAAATCATTTTTATTTAAAAAGAGGAGTAATAACTTAATATTTATCTAGGCTTGATAATGTAAAAGAATAGTATAGCATTTTCCCCACGAGACGAGATATAGCATTTCAGTTTCCTGGGAAAAAGACTGCCTATTCTTTAACAAGTGCATAATAACAACCTATCACACAAATCTGACAGCGGATAGGCAGTGTTGTGGATATTTATATTACATGCAATTAGTGTCTTGTTTCAATGAGAGCCACCCAATCACTCAAATCTGAAGACAAATCAGTGTGATAGATAATGATACATCATGAAATTAGCAATTGTCTGTTCGAATTTCACAATTCGAAACAATGACAGATGGTATATGGATTACATTATTATTGTTGATATATCATGGGATGAGGAAGTTACCGTTCCAGTGAAAAGCGAGCTTTTTCTTAAAAGGAAATGTTTTTGGAGAAGGTGAGAGAGTTTTCTGTGACAAATCTACAAGAAGTGTTGTTTTTCACGTTTTCTGGGAAATGTGAAAAAGGAACAGATCGGAGATTCCATATGTTTACAAAATGAGCATTTTGTGGTTCCATGCATCACAGCATGTGATAATTAAGGTACAGAGCCTAGCTAATTGGCAATCAGGCCGCATGTGGTTATTAAGGACACAAATTGAGAATTTTTTTCATTCTGAATATTTATAGTGCTATTGTTTATTGGGCATTAGTGCACCACTTATGTATGCAACAAATAGCCCACCAATGGTTCATGAAAGGTAAACTTTGAAGTTATTACTATGTGCACATGAGGGTCGCGTAAAAATCACGGAAAACTCCATCTAGCTTATCACGAGACGCTTAACTTATGTTCTCATAATCCCTCGCCTTTTTCTCCGCCTCCTGGGACTGCAATTGACGCTGTCAGCGAATTCGAACCGAAGCCCTTCTGAATGCTAGTGCACCACCAACCACGAGCCTGGTATTACGATTAATCTGGCATCAATTTTACAACAGGGTTGGAATATAAAAAACAAAAATACTTTAAAGCCTGTGTTTAGAAAAACGTAATAATATCAAAGAAATTCTATCGAATGTTCTTTAAATTTCAATTTTAAAGAATTTTCGGAAAATTTTTTTAATTCTAGAAATTTTCACAAAAATACCTGGCGACATACATATAAAGATAGAAGACTTGTAAAATAAAATCCTTCCAAACATACTTTGTTTTTTTTGCAACAGCAAATGAAGAAAAAAAAATTACTCTTAAAAATGATAAATGTGAATGAAGAAAATCTTAATATTTATCCACCGAGACTACATTTTGAAGAAAACTCAAAATTTCTTTACAACTTTTAGACCAACAGGACTGGACAGACGGGAAAGTCGCTTCCTATGTCAATGCCGTCACCCTTTGGGACAAACCTCTGAATGCATTACAGCAAACCAGAGTTCTTTCTTCAAAAATCCCGTTCATTTTTCCCTAGAGGGAAAAAAGTTGGGGAAAACATCGCCACTAACCGCATCTCTGATAAATATAAATATATACTTTCACGTCTCCGTAGATTTATGCTGTATATATAAAAAAATATTCTGTAAAATACCCTAAAATATCCAACCTTCGCCTTGACGAATTCACAGAAGATTCGTAAAAGTACGGGTTGTTTTTTTTTTTTTTTTTTAACTTTTTCTTCTTTTTACTACAGCTGTAATGTAAGTTTTTCTGCTGAAAGGTTTTACCTTTTTCAATTGAGGAGTGCTGATGTTTGCACAAAAGTTGGAATATGGAAAAAATATTGCAGCTCTATTCAGTCGGATGATCCCTGTACCATAAATCAACATGGAGGAGCTTCAATCACGTTCTCGACTTGTGTGGAATTCGGCATAAGCTATCTATAAATCGTACATCGAAGATCTGAACTGGTAAATATAGACTTGCTTTGATATCCAGTTGCTATGGTAACCGTCATTCAATTAAAGGACTATTGCAATCTCTTAAGTTATTTTCCTATACAAGTCCTGAATCTATAAGCACTCAAGGTACAATATTCAACTGATTCGCTCTATATAATTACTTTTATATAAATAAGCTTTCAAATGCTTGAGTAATGGTCTAAAAACGCATTATGAAGTAAGATGTTACGAATGTATTATGAAATAAATCCATTAAAGTACACGAGCACAGGCTTTTTGAAAACATTGAAATACTTTATCTCTGTACCCATATTTGGATTGAATACGTCTAAAAACTCTGAATTTGATAATGATTTAGAAATATATTACTATCGTTTAAATAAATGTTATAAAAATTTGAAAACGATTTAAAATTGTATTAGTATTGCCCAAATTAATATACAAATTAGAAAACTTTATTCATGTTACAAAAATTAAAAAAAAAATTTAGAAATATATTAGTATTGTTTAAATAAATATAAATATTTGAATACGATATAAAAATTTGAAAATGATTTAGAAATATATTAGTATTATACAAATAAATGTTATAAAAATTTGAAACGATAATTCCCTATTATAAAAATTTGAAAAACGAAATATAAATATTTTAGTATTGTTTAAATAATTATTATAATAATTTGAAACGAATTAATAATATTTTAAGTATTCCTCAAATAAATATTATAAAAATTTTAAAACGATATAAAAATTTGAAAACGATTTAGAAATATATTAGTATTGTTCAAAAAAT
Organism: Caerostris extrusa; assembly: GCA_021605095.1. Classification (NCBI taxonomy): domain Eukaryota; kingdom Metazoa; phylum Arthropoda; class Arachnida; order Araneae; family Araneidae; genus Caerostris; species Caerostris extrusa. Next base: position 5,941 of record BPLR01020109.1, on the reverse strand, counting down.
AATACAAAAAATTTAGAAAACGATATTATTGTCATGTAAATTTAAAAATGAATTTGAAATATATTAGTTTTCTTCAAATAAGTATTATAAAAATTCGAAACGATTTTGAAATTTATTAGTATTTTTTCAAATAAATATTATAAAAATTTGAAATATATTAGTATTCTTCAAATGCGTATTATAAAAAATTGAGAAACGATATTCCTATTGAAAAATTTGGAAACGATTTAGAAATATATTTGTATTGTTCAAATAAAAATTTATTTGAGCCTTTCAACATGAAATACTTTAAAAGTTGTTGATTATTGTGACTCATCTGAAAACTTAATATATATATATTTCAAAGATAGCTTGTTTTTATGCGACGTCCTTCTATACCGTCCTTTTCCTTGTGAATCGTTCTATTAAAAAAATCCGGGGATACAATTAAAGTTATCCGAACTTGAAACCTTTAACAATCAACTCTCTGCTTTAGAAGAAAATGGCGCAGCTATCGAGAGGTCTTTTCTTTCATGTAACAATATAGTAAGATCGTATTAAGAGACATGAAAGTATCCTCTTTTCTTCTTGCGTAATAGGTAAAAAAGAAAATTGTTTCAAGAATATTGCTGACATTTATAGTTTGTAGATCAAAATTGGAACTCCAGTGTTTTATTCATCTTTGAAAAGGCATTCTTCCATATTAGAAAAACTATAAGAAATGGAAAAAAAAATTAATTGTAGCTGCTATAAATTTGATAAGAATAATATGTTTTAAATAATTTGAACGTAATTCATTATTTTTGCATTTTATTTATTCAAGACAAATTTTAATTATAAAAATATGAACTGAAGGTTTTTATCCATAAAATATGCCGACTTAAAAAATATTATTTGACAAAAAGTAATTATTGCTAAAATAATATAGTAATGGAAATTTCACAATTTATACTAGAATATTTTACTGCAATTTCCCTATAATCTACTGATTAACAATAATTTAAATAGGCAGATTTTAAGAATAAGGCCCACCAAGGACATTTGCACCAATGAAGAAGTATATATATCTATATTTTTAGCTGAAACGGACAGAGTGGTTTTTTTGGGTTAGAATAGTGGTAGGAATCCCCAGTCATCTACCTCGGAAGTGTACGCTCAATAATACAGAGTGGAGTATGCAAATCTTTAAGATTCTGCCATTGGGTTATCCGATCAATATTGTAGTAGCTAAATTTTAATGTGATGTTATTTCGTGCAACATGGATAACGCTGAATTTTGCCACATCTCTGCCATTCTTAGTAGTAATAGCCGAAAATCAGACTTCCCGTCATTCAGAAAAAAATAACACGTTTTTCACTACAATTCTACTTCTTCTTCATTGGCGCTACACTCATGGTGGGCTGAGGGCAGATTTCGCGGCATAATAGGGTTTTTCTATTTACGGTCAGTTCTACGCCTAATATTCTACAGCCATATTAGACCAGGACCTACAGTTTAAAGTGGATTCCTGAAACACTACAAATATTCATGGCACCGCCGTACTCGAATCGAAGCCTATCGCACCGAGAACCAGAGCTTTTCCCTACTACGCTACAGCAATATTTTAAAAATTACGCTGGAATTAAAAAATGGATTTTTATATCCGCATTTGTTTCAACATACTTTTCTCGATGTAAACTTCCAAAATTCCAATAATGCTTCTAAAAATATTTTAAAATTTCGTAGCAAAAAACGTAAATCAAGAAAAATACGAATGTTTTCATTTCGTTTAAACGAAACACTTCATCATCATCGCATGTGTACTTAAACGCAAATTCCATAAATTCCCTCATAACAGAGCTCACGGGCTAGAATAAGTTTAATTCATTTTACTTAAAGCATGTCCCTTCAAGAAGCAAATACGTTTACCTCCCAGAAAACAAAAAATGGTGCTCTTTAAAGGAATTATTGTTAGGAAACGTGCCGTATACGAATGACGTACGTGAAAACGACACTATCTTGCCTAATTTGGACATAGGACGGTGTTTATGAAGGCTTAACTCGACACTTACCACTCGTCCACTATGCTACAAAAAAATCCTGAATATTTAATTTTACCTAGTACTTGGTTACACTAGGGCGGTAATAGCCTAGAGGTGCAATGTCTCTCCTTCCCAGCTTGAGATGTTACCCGTGTGTATTTCTAGACTTTCCCTCTAAGAAATTGAACTCGAATTACTCCAATTTATGGTTACATAAACAGCAGCAAAAAGTATTCCGATAACAATGTTTGCGTTCTTTCTTTTTTGTAATTACTACACATTTTCCTCTTCGAAAGGCGTAAAACGTTATAAAATTATCACGAAATAAAGATAAAATGATTATTTTGTTTAAAAAAATTGCGAACGATAACACAATTATGTCAGAAAATGACACTCTCTTGCCTAATATGGCAAGGTAATACAACGTCGTTATTGGATTAGTTTTTATTATGTTTTTCCTTTTTCCCCCAAAGGAAGTTTATTTTCCTTGAAGGTAATATTCAAATTAAGTTAAGTTGTTTTCTGACGGCTGTTTTATATCTTTTATCGCTTTTATGTACAAATTCACTAAATGGAAATTAATCGAATTTTTTGATGAGTGAGTATAGTGTCTTAATCGATAAAAAGGACAGTTGTGTGATGCAATTTCAGGAGTTTCTGAAAAAGTAATCAAAAGGATATTTGAATATTTTTGATATAAATTGTATCCCACCAGGATAAAAAGAGTGACGTATGTTGGGACATTTCATTAGAATTAATTTGATTAGACGAAAAGTTAAAAATTAACTACTGTTTTATCAGGGAAATAAGAAGTGTTTTTCATTTTAAGACTTTTTTGACCATAAATTTTTAGGAACATTAATAACTAAACTTAATTATTCGAATTAATATTTGAATATTGTTTTAGATCATATACGATCATTATGTCATATGATAATACAACAAATATAAAGGTGTAGAAGTTATAAAATATTACCATTTTTGATTTCTTCATTTTATTAAATTCTGTTACTCCTTAAAAAAAAGTGACAAGGTGACTAATAAAGGATAAAACACTATTGACTTAGATCGATCATTTTCCAGTATTTAGAGGGTTTTTAATTTAAATTTATTAATCATCACATTTTTGAAACTTTATTTGTCAGATTAAATGAAATGCTAGTTTTGAACGTTAAATTTGATTATATATTACAGTAAAATTAACGTCTGCTGAAAAAAAATGTATATTATTATTTACTGTTTAGATTTTCACGAAAGCCTGGAATTATAACTTTTATAGGAAATGTGAAAAATTACACTGCCGGTTTTTATGAATTCTGAAAATTTGTTATGATGTCTGAAGCCACAGACAAATAAGACATTTTGCAATAATCTGCCACATTCACTCACAGTGTTTTCTACCACAAATATTTTAGCAGCGAATATTTCAGAGATTTCCAATTTCACCACAACAGAAAAAAAAAAGAACATTTTTTATAATTTTTGAACTTCTAATTTTGAAAGAGTTCATCACAATATCATTTGATCTACGAGGTAAATTTATATGGAGAATAAAATAAAATTAAATGTTTGAATTTCTTTTTGATTTATTTATTTCATTTTTATTTTATTTTTACTCATAAAATTATGTGTATGCTGCTTTGGTGAGATTGGATTCATGGTTTCCTTGACCACTTTCGATTTTTGGATTTTTTTATTATCATTTTTAATTTTTTGTTTTTGAATTTCTTTCACGATTTTTCCTATACATAATATTTTAAAATTCTTTTAGCTTTTACATTTACACATATTTATTTAACTTTCTTTCGTAAAATTATAAATATACAATTAAGTAATATAAAATTCTAAAAATTCGTTTGGTGGCAACAAAAAAATGGTTTATTTATTTTTTTAAATTTCTTTTACGATCTATTTTTATACATAATATTTACTTTTTTTCATGAACTAATAATTATACAATTAAATAATGTAAAATTGTTTTTAAAACAACCATCTGATGAAAGCAAAGACAAGTTTACTTCCAAGTGAAAATGAGGATTTTTCAAGCAAAGAAAATCGTTTGGAATTCTATAGTTTTTATTTTATTTTTTTTTAAATTGCTATTACGCGTTTATTCTTACATTAAATTCTAAATTTTAAGGGTAACCTGTATATTGGTTTTAGACTATTATATTTAAAATTTTATTTTATTTTATTCATTAAATTTATTTAAATCACATCATCAAAATATATTACCACAAAATATAATCTTTATTTAAAGAAATGATTTTCGAATGCAATAAAAATAATATTGTAGAAAATCATACAGTGAAAGCAAAGACAATTTTATTTCAAAGTGAAAACGATATTTTTTTAACAAAAGAAAATCACTTAGATTCTATAGTTCATTTAATTTTTAAGATTGATGTTATGCGTTCCATTCTTATTTTAAACTCTAAATTTTAAGGAGTAACCTGTATATCACGGCTTATCTGCTTGCAATTCATTTTAGTGTTTTTTTATTTTTATACTTTGAAATTTATTTAGATCACATCAATATATTTTAAAACCACAAAAATGTAATCGTTTTATTTAGGGAGTATTTTCAATGTAATAAAAATAAAGTTGTTAAATAGTCATATATTGAAAGCAAAGACAATTTAATTGCAAAATGGAAACCCGATGTTTTTTTCAACAAAAAAATGAGAATCGCTTCCTAATTCAATGGTTCTTTTAATTTTAAGATTCTGTTATGCGTTTTATTCTTACTTTAAATTGTAAATTGTATGAGTAACATGTACATCGGCACAGCCTAATATATTTTTTTATTTTATTTTATCTTTTAATTTATTCATTAAATTAATTTAAATCACACCAAAATATTTTAGAAATGTGTTTCGTATCATCGTTGTTGGAATGTAACTGTAGTTAACAAGCTTTACTCATTGAAATATATGCAGAGTATAACTAACTGAAATAATTATGACAAAATATAGTATTTATGTACACACACAACTGCCATTACATGGTTTGGTTTAGTTAATTAAAAGAACTTCATTCTTAATAAATATATTTTTATTTAAAATGTGATAAAATATATACTTGGAACCATTGGTAAAGAACTTAAAATTGTTGTATGAATTTTATTTTTAAAATTTAACATTGTTTTTAAGAGATATTATAAGATTTTAATAGTTTTATTAAGAATTTTAATAAGAATTTAACACTAATTAAAACTATAAAAATTTAGCAATGGTACATAGAATTATTATAAAATTTCATATGTTATATAAGTATTATTATAAGAGTTTAACATTATGTAGTATTAAAGAGTTATAATTTAACTGTTATATATTAATTATTATAATTTAAACCTTGTTATATATAAATTGAAGCCTGAATGGCCGAGTAACCACAAAGTTCCGCTCAGGTACCACAGGAAGGCGGTGCCACGGATGTTTGTAGTGGTTCGGAATCCACTTTAAACTGTGGGTCCCAGTCTAACATGACTGCAGAGCGTTGTGCATAGGGCTGATAACCCTACCACTTAAAAAATAGACATCTTATGTTTCGAACTCTGCCAGGAGGGCTTTGGCCCACCACGGGAGTATTGCATAATGATGATGATAATATAAAAAATTAAAATACTTTAACACAACAATTATAAATATTTAGCAGTGCTATAAAATTATAGGGACCTGGCTTGCGCTCTGGCTCTCAGTGCCACAGTTTTCGGTTCGAGTCGTGGCGGTGACATGGATGTTTTGTATCAGTTCGGAATCCGCTTTAAATCGTAGAACGCACACTTTCTAATATGGCCGTAGAGTGTTGGGAGTAGGGATGACAACCTTACCCCGTAAAAGAACCATCTACTGTCTAGAAATCTGCCAACCGAGGCAGACGGCTTTGCCCACCATGGGGCTGTTGCGCCGTTAGAAGATGACATAAGAATAGCATGCGT